>JAOANK020597863.1:0-11962 GCA_026257165.2 Telfairia occidentalis
TACTTTATATATTAAAATTACATATATAAAATTTTCTTTTAATCAATGTATCAAATACATTTAATTTTTAATAAATGTATATAAACTTTCCTGTTGATTTTTTTTAATAAAATATTTCTCTTCAGAAAAAAAAAAGATACATTTACTTTTCCTTTTATTATTTAATGCATCTAATACATTAAATTTAAATTTGAACATTTTAAAATTTATTTTTCTTTCAACATAGTTAATCTATTAATTAATGTTCTTGTGCGCTAGCCAAGGGACTTTATGGACCTGCAGATTATAAGCTCCAATTATACGAAATTAATTAACTAAACTCATGAATTAATTAATTTTCATTCATTAACTCAAGGTCACTCCATTAAAAACTCAAAGTTGCACTCTTAAGCACTGTAGGATAGGTTATGTCCATGGATATATAATCACTACATACAAGTCGACTGTTCATGAGTAGTTCATAATTACAATTGGGTCAAATGTCCATTTTAACCCTGTAGTTACATCTTAAATCTGAAGTACCATTGATCCTCTACTGAACAATATGTTTTTGATCCAACCATAAACTAAGTCCCTCCAGAGAATTAGACTCCATTGTTCAAGCTCCCCATTTGGTCATGTCCCAAATACAGTAGGCTTATTGAATCGGTTTCAAAAGTCATTCTCACCCATGTAAATCATAGGACGTGCCCTTATGGGTAGGAGTTCATAATTCATTAAGGATCGAGACTGAGTCGTAGATGATCATCCTGTGAAATATTAATCTTCTCTTTTAATAGATTTTATAAAGAGAGATAAAATATTTTGCGGTCCAGTCTTATACCCCCAATAACTTATTGTATATAATACCCCCAATAACATATCTCCACATTTATAATTTAGATCAAATCATTTGTAACCTTTAAAGACTGGGTCGTACCAATAGTGTCAACACGATAAGGCACCACACCTTATCCATATTCTATAGACTCTTTAGGTTACTTCTTGAACATGATCCTCTTGCATGTCAAGTACAAACTGTTCAAGATTACATTAGTAAACTAGGATTTTCATAAAATAGATAATAATTATTGCATATAAGAAAATATTACTTTATAAATAATATTATAAAGTTACGAGGCTTTAGGGCATAAATCCCAACAACCGCATAGTACCTCCTTATGTAAGTATCTCAAGAAAGCACATCTTCCTCTGGCTATCACATACTCGGACCTAAAAGTCGATCATAAGTATTCAATTAAGTAAAGCACTATGCAGTATGATCTTTTGACAGCAATAGAATACTTAATGCTCAAAATCAGGCTTTCCATTATGAAGACAGCTAGATACACATACATTCTTCTTATTTTAGGGCCAAAATAACTCTCTTTTGGAGAGTTATCACATCCCCAAACTTGAATCTTTGCTTGTCCTCAAGTAAGACACATAAACAAAAAATAGCAACAGACAAGCTATGTGGGTTATCGGAAGGATGTACGGCACGCTTTACAGGAATTGTTTTCTCAATCCTCTTCTCAAATATAGGTGCCTCAATTTGGCCACTTTATTTACTTATCAATATGCTAGCTTCTATAAGACTCCCAATTAACTCCCATGCTGCACTCTACTTCCTACCTTTTCTATCCTGAAACTCTAACTTCGAGCACCTTACTGCTCAATTCCAATAGTTACTTGTGTCTACTGGAATATCCTTTTACCCTAACACAGATGCTTACTTACAAATGAATTTAAACGGCTTCAATGAACTCATTATTTTATTATCTTATTATTTTTATTTTTTTTAACATAGAGGAAAGTTGTAGGATTAAAGTGAGCTATGAGTTGCCAAGAAATGTGGATGACATGACTTAAGACATCTCCTCACTTGACCGCTAATTAGGCTAGACTATCTGTCGCTATAAGTGCACAAATCAATTGTAGTATATAAAATGATTTGGAGATCGAGTATCGTCCTGTGGGAGTTGGTTAATTAATCCTATTAGTTATCTAATGGAATTCGTTAGATTCTAGTTAAGGAAATCCAATCAAATGTTGAATCAAAGAAAATTATACTAAACAAATAAACATGAGAGAAATTAAGGGATCGAACTTATGGTCAAAGGGGGTTCTAGGGGTGTCGACTTCACTAGCGGACCACATCAAATGCATAATTAGCTCGATGATCTATTTATTAACAAAATTATACGTCTCGGAGTCTTAATTCGGGTTTCCTATTCTAGCTCAACCAACCGTCAGACTTAATCCTACAATTAACCTATCGATCTAATTGATAAGAAAAAGCTAGGCATTAACGACTCTCTTCAAATGACTTCTAGCATTCACAAATCACTCTTGTGCATAAGAAAATATAGTTGGTCAATTTTATCTAGTTTAGAACTCCTACATCTAGCAAACAATAAACCATGCATCAATTTAGTTTGTGATCAAGCAACTAAAAGCATTGAGTATAAACTACTCAAATAAAATTGCATAATAAAATCAATGCAAAAATAATTAACACAAGATTATCAGTATATTAGCTAGTAGAACCCCTAGAACAAATGAATTTAACTACTCATAATATTCGGGTTACAACAAAAAATAGTCCCAAAACAATTCATTACAGTAGTTTTATTAAGAATAGAATAAAAGAAAGAAAACTCTTGAGTCAATTCTTCTCCATCTCTGGATCTGAACCGACTCGTGCTCTTTATTTTCACCCTGAACACTAAAAAGACCTCTAATCAATTCCAGCAATAAAGCGCAAGGTAAAATGCTATTGTTTCTCAAGAATTGCATCAATAAATGGCCTGAAAATCGTTCTCTCAAAACCTAGACTCGCAAAAGTCTAGTCGACAGCGTCGAGATGCTAGGTGTAGCATCGACACACTACCCTAATTTGTGCACATAGGCGCTCACGCGGCATTACTTTGGGCTATCTAAAGACTTTGTAGCATTGAGACTCTTGAAGTAGCATCTCGAGGCTTCTTGAAAGGTAAAGGTGCGCGTTGTTTACTTACGGTGCGAGACGTCCTAGCATGGCATCTCTACACTAGTCTTCTCTAGTGTTGACCACATATTTTTTCTTCATTTTGTAGCCTCTCAACACTCTATTTCAGCATTGAGATGCTATGCTCTCAGATTTTGGCTCTTTTTTACTCTATTCCTTTGTCTCTTAGCCAAATTTTCTCTTCTTAGGCTTAATTTTCAACTCGAACAACAACGGATCCATATTTTCCCCTAAAAATGCTCGGTTGCTACCAAATCAACGAATAAAGCATCAAAGCACACATAAAGGCCAACAAAAATACAAAATTTAAGGCCTTAAAATAGCACTTTCAAGTGCTATCAACTATCCCGAACTTAAGTTTTGCTAGTCCCGAGCAAAAACAAATTATTAAACAAATAGAAAACTTCGACACTTGCATGCTTTAGACTTCTATCTCATTGCACATTGAAATGTAATGGGCACAACAATGGAAACATTCAAGCACATTCTATCAGCGAAAAAGATCGAGGCCAATTTTAATCCTTCGTTGTGTGTGAGTGTGCAATCCATCCCTAGTCTCTATAAGCTCGAAGTGCATTTAACATGGTCTTTAGGCTACGTCTACTTTGGCATCAAGGCAACGTTAAGTGAACATCTCCTAACTTAAAGTAGCCTAAGGAAACTTTTTTCTTTGCTTTGCTCTTTTTTTTTTTTTCTTTTTCTATCTTGCTAAAAGGGGAAGATGTATCACAATAGTTTTGGCTTATCCCCACTTCCTAGGTGTAGGATATCCAACTAAGAGCAGTACATCAATCTTTTCTCTCTTGCTAAAAGAGGAGCATAATCAAGATGTGCTACCTTTGTCTTGGCTTACCCTAACTTTTTAGGTATTGGGTATCCAACTACGAGCAGCACATCTATCCTAAGACACCCTAAGCCTTCAGAAATCTAGAAAGGAGAACTACGTGCTAAAAAATAAGGGAATTAAAGAAGGATTTAAACATGACTCACATAAAAAATATGCCTTCCTATTTTCACTATTTCAACTCCACATGCAATTCAAAGCAATTCATCGATATTTATAATCCTCAACAAGCAAGCATAAAGAGTTTTACTTTTCAGCAAACAATCAAACAATCAATCATTCATCCAAATAAAAAAAAATTAACTAAAATCCAATTCATCCTTGATCAATAGAAATTTTAGGAGCTCAACACACAATTCATAAATATTATCCTGTATTAGCACACAATACTCAGGACATCCCACCCCAAACTTAAAATCATGCATTGTCCTCAATGTATGACAAAGAAATACATAGCACAGAAGTAACAATACTGGCTTGGAGGGTGAGACGGTCCACAACACGATAGGCAAGTGGACTGAATACGACTGTGCTTTGGCAACTAAGAAAGGGGTAAATATATCAAAATTCAAAGAACAGTTGGGCTCACAAAAACAACTAACAAAATAAACAACAAAGGGAAAGAAAGAAAAGCTTGCGTTTCCTCCCAAAGAACCGCTTCGTTTAACGTCTCTTAGCTAGACGGGAAGGGACATCTATCAGGTAGGCTCCTCTAAAGGTATGTCATCTACGTCTAACTCATCTTTAGGATGGTAGTACTTTACCTTTTCATGTCTTACCTTAAGTCTTGATTCATCACTGACAAGAAACTCCATGGAACCTCTATGAAGTACCTTCCTTATAACAAATGAGCTTGACCACCCCAGTTTTCGTTGTCTTGAGATCTAGTGCACTGGTGCCTTATAGACCATAACTGTTTAGCTAGGTAAGAAATATTTTGTCAACTTAAGACGATGTTTTATGATCTTATCTTTACCTAGCTTAACCTCTTTCCTATTAACATGCAATTATGAAGACAAAGGCTCATGAATGGATGGTTCTCATGGACAATAGTCAAACTCTCAGAATAACAACCAACATCATTCACAAATCCTAAGCTACCACAATCAGAGTTCAACATACTATTCTCAAGATATTCAGCAGATACATTCACATGTTCACATTCAGAAGCAAGAGAATTAGCATTTATCCTATTGCAATAGGGCACCTCATCAACACATTTTATGGGATGATGGATGTAAAACTTTACCTCCAACTCGTCACTCTAAAGGTAAGCTTACCTTCCTGAACATCGAAAAGAGCCCTTCCAGTGGCAAAGAACGATTGTACTAGGATGATGAGTGCCTTTGCATCTGACTGCATATCCAACACAATAAAGTCTACAGGAAGAATAAATTTACCAACCTTTACTTGAACATCCTCTACAACACTTTGTGATATGTGGTTGAGTTGTAGGGATATGATACTTAGTTTCACCTCTCCAAAGTTCAGCTTCGTATACACTGACAAAGGCATGAGATTAATAGAGGCACCCAAATAAATTACGGCATGATTTATGTCCAAGCTACCAATAGTGCAGGGAACATTAAAACTCTTAGGATCTTTCAATTTTCCACTCCTCAATGTAATAGCTTTGCATTGTTCCTTAGGATTTACCTTGATGTTGCTCCGGAACTTACCCTTCTGCATGGAGTTGACGGTGCTGGCAATCTAACTCACCTGAACCTTTATATTCTTAATAAACTTGCATGGTTGTCCATCATGCTTTCCAACTGATTGGTTCTTTCCCCTGACTTAGTGATAAACGTTCCTAACAAGTCCTTTAGTGATCGGTTCTTCTCATGTTGTAGTTGGGATGTTGATGCAAATCCAGATGGATCATTCAAAGCATTTCTATTATTATCGTAGGAAAAATTATCATGACTACGCATACTTGGGTGATATGAATTAGGCATTGGAGTCTGCATCTAGCCTCCTTGGAACCTAAAGTTCTTGTTGACATAGTTGACTTGCTCCATGTTAGGAATCCCAACCCCCATCGGATATTAATTGTAAGTTGTCATTACTGCAATGGACTGGGTGTTTCCTTATTTGACAAGATTAATAAGAGCGTTAGTCAAAGATGTCATTTCAGCTTTTAGAGAACTTACTTTATCCAACTCTTACATTCCAGCTACTCTTTGAGTTGACCTCTCTGATGGCCAGTTATAACTTGTGGTGGCCATGTTCACTAGTAGTGTTCGGGCTACACCACCCGTCTTAGAAAAAATTGTACCACCTACAGCTGCATCTGAAATTCATTTATTATTACTACAAAACAATTATAGAAGAGCTGGATCTACACCCAATCTAGGTAGCCATGTTGTGGGCATTTCCTTTAAAGCTCTTTGTATCATTCTCATGTCTCGAACATCTATTGTCCATCATTTTTTTGAAACGTCCATATCTCTGTCCTCAGCCTCTAAGTCTTTGAAAGTGGGATGAATTTATGTAAGATGGGCTAAGCTAAATCATCCAATATAATGTTCCTCCATGATGGGATAGTATCGGGCCAATCTTTAGCCTTATCTTATACAAAGAAAGAAAAAGATCTTAATATAATGGAGTCAGTAGGAACTCTTTGAATCTTTATTATACTACAAATTTTGAGGACTGAACAGATGTGCTTATGAGGATCTTCAGAATGGTGTCCTCTAAATGGGCTATTCTTGGCCATGTGGATGAGGCCTAGTTTAAACTCGAAATTATGTAAATCTATCGGTGCATGGGCGATCACAGGCTAAGCCATGGGGATTGTCTGCTGGAAGTAGTCTCAAATCGCACATGAGTTCCCCTATTGCTCAGTGGCGTACAATGTTGTTTAGGACATAAAACCCAACAAACTCCCACTTGGACTAAAATTCCAGTGCCGTACAATGTTGTTGAGTTAAAGGGAGAGAAAGTAATAAATACAATAAACTGGGGCATCCCATACCCCAAATTTCTCCCACTTGCCCTAGTTATAAAACTCTAAGTCTCAGACTCTTCATATGACCCTCGAACACTTTAGCCGAGAGGATCTTCGTAAATGGATCAGTAATGTTATCCTCTGACGCTATCTGTCGTACAATAACGTCGCCATGTTGTACAATCTCCCGAATGAGATGGTACTTTTCGTTCGATGTGCTTTCCACGTTTATGGCTACAAGGTCCTTTAGGATTGTCTAAGGCACCGCTGTTATCACAATGCAAAGTGATTGGTGCATATTTGGAACAACTTCCAAATCAGTCATGAACGTCCTGAGCCACACAGCTTCCTTTGCCACTTCACATGCAGAAATATACTCGGCTTCAATGGTGGAGTCAACAATATAACTTCGCTTAATAATCTTCCATACTATGGCTCCTCCATTCAGAGCGAACACGGATCCCGAAGTAGATTTCCTAGAATCTATATCGGTCTAAAAATCTGAGTCAGTGTATCTCGTAAGAATCAAATCCTTACTTCCATACACAAGCGCATAGTTCCTCGTTCTCCTAAGATACTTGAGGATATTCTCAACGGCAGTCCAATGATAATATTCAAGGTTGGACTGGTATCTACTAACAATCCCTATTGCATAGCATATGTCAGGTCGTGTACACAGCATGGCATACATCAAACTCCCAACTGCTGATGTGGTAACCACATCATTTGGAGCTTTCGCTGGGGTCCATGAGGTAAGCACATCATTTGAAAGGAGGGGAAAAGGAGGATAAGGATGAGGAAAATTGACTTGCATAGCTCTCCAAATGGCTATATCTATGTTGTGCGTTGTTGAGATTTAACACAGTTCATGCGTTGTAACTTTGTTGCCTGCTGATCTATTAGTGTGTTAATTCCCATTAGCACATTGGTACATCTCCTTATTCCTTCTTCTTTTGTTAAACTCACTATTCCCACATGATCCATTCATCTCTTTTCTTCCCAAGGCTCTTCGACATCTTCCACATGGACTCCAGCCTTCAAGCAAAGAGCTGTGATGGTGCTTGGAAAGAATAGCTTCCAAGTGGCTTTTCTCGAGTGTTTATAAATCTCAAGTGATATTATGCAGCCTATATCTACTCCTATTTCCTCAATGACAGCATGAAAGAGTAGGATTCGTCAGCTGAGACGTTGAAATCATGGGTGGTTGGTAGAATCTGGTGCTTGAGAAAGTAGAGCCACAAATTTGTTACTAGCTTTAGATGAGCTCCAACGAGAGTTTTCTTTCTCTTTTTGGAAATGCTCTATTGTGCTTGATCTCGGGCTACTTATCTCAGTTCATTGTTCAGCAGCGTGTCATCCATTTCCTTCTCAAACTCATTGTATAATGCTCTTGGCAAGTTAGAGAGGTGGTAGAGTGCATTTATAGATTTTGGGGACCAATCAATCGCCTTATCTTTCGCCATAAGCTTATAACCTTCCTCTGTATGAATGGCATACAACTATGTTGCAAGTTCAGGATACACATGCCCTGGTTTTGCACAGAAGGTGATCCAGTTGTGTTGCACCACCACAAAAGAGATAGCAGCAGGTAGGTCCTGTAATGGCATGTGAAACCCTATCTCGATTAGAAATTTCCTTTTCTTTAGTTCCTCATATCTCTCCTAAGCCCCAGCAGCTACGAATGTTTCAATCGACTCCACTTCTTTCTCTTGGATTCCAAGTTTCCTACACTTAGATTTTTTACTTTTTGTTTTGCCTTTCGGCACAAAGCTAGTTTACTATTGGGTTTGTACTTCTTTCTATATGGTGGGTTCAGCTTGTTCTTGATGCACTGCCTCTTCCTCAACTAGAGTCTTTCCCTTCAAAGATCTTGTATGTCCAGGTGCTGAAGGGGAACTTGACTCAGCAGCCTTACTCTTTTTGTTCTTAAAATTATTCTTGAGTTTTAGGGCCATGATTTGAAAGGTGTATCAACATACATGTGTAGCGGATTAGGATCTAAAACACTCTAACTAGCTCAAATGATTAAGGAAAAGCATGCTATTAAGGAGGGAAAATAGGGAATATAGAAAACTCACCTTTTAAGTTCAATTCCTCCTCTATCTTTAGCAGATTTGTGCCTGAATCAGCTCTCGAACCACCACTAGAGTCTTCCCGACTATTCTCCGACCTTGGAACGGGATGGTGGAATCCCTTGATTGGTGAAAATAGGAGAAGAAGAAGTGCGGTTTGACTTAGAGTTCAACACATGAACAACCAAGTTTGGGAGCATAAATCACCTTCTTCATCAATCATTGTTGCACGAAATTGAAGCTAATTTATAGGCAACATCATGCACAACTACCTCACCCATGATTGACACCCAATCATGGTGAGGTAGCATGGGTTTTAAGGTGGCAAAATGTGGTGCAGAGGTGAGAAAGAAAATAGAAAATCACTAAATGGCATAATGCCAACCTTTCCATTTTCTTTCTTTCTTTTTCATTTGTTTTTAATTTCCAAAATTAAAACCAAATTGAATTTAATTAAATTAAAAACATTTTCTAATTTAATTAATAATTATTTTAATATCTCATATTAAAATAATATTATTTTGCCACCGAGCCCGGTTTTCGAAAAAACTATTTTTTCGAATATGAATCCCTATTCATATGTCCAACACTTAAATCTCATTCAAATGTTATTTCCGGCTCCCTTCGATCGTTTAATTCATAACCAAATGTTGATCGATTAAACATATCCCATATATTTAATATTCTCCCGATACCGAATTCAAACGCTTCGAACTCATTCACCACACTATTCCAAGGTGTTATCCGATGTGAGCTAGCTAAGGGACCTAATGGACCTATAGATCATGAGCTCCAATGATACGAGATTAGCAGGTCAAACTCTTTGACCTAGTTAATCAACATTCGTTAACTAACGGGTCTAAAGCCATAGCTGCACTCTCCTCACTATAAATATATTTGTGTCCATTTGATATAACCATGATTAGTAAGTCAATCCTTCATAGATTGTTCATAACCTCGACTGGGTCAATTACTGTCATACCCTTGAGTTACCTCTAGTTCCTTAAGTCTCACTGATTCATCTAATGAACAACTTGGTTTGAGGTCTAACCACCAAACCGAACTCCCTCTCGTGCCAATGAGAGGGTGGAGCCCCTTGTTCAAGACCTTGAATCAACCCTTAAGGGAACAACCTCTCTATTATCCCTCAAGTCGGGTAGGAGTGAATTCCATCTTATAGGACTATGTTCGCAGCTATTTACCTGATCTTACCCTTGAAATGGGAGGCATATTAAGCAGGCGTTGTTGGGCTTCTCTCACAGTTAGCTCAGGATTGAGATCAAGTTACCTAAGTCATCAAATTGAAATGAGTTAGTGTTTTCATTGATCGGTGTTATATTAAAATAGTGATTATTTCGCGGTCCAGTCGTATGCAAACTCATTGCATAGAACGCCCCCACTCGCATGTCTCCACATGAACGATTTAGGATCACATCGTTTGTATCATATAGAAAGCAGGTCGAGTTTCATATTGTCCCAAGGAGAAGGTACCCAGCCTAATCCGTATACTATGGACCGTTTTGGCTATTTACTTAAACCTGATTCACTTTTATGTCTCCACATAAAGTTTAAGTATTCATGTTATAACCATGGGTTCGTGGTTTATTGGATTTATAGAGTTATATTTAATTCATTAACTACTTTATTGAAGATAGTATATGTTTACATTCCATTGAGTTTTAGGACAAAAAAAACCCAATAAACTCCCACTTGGACTGAAATTCCAGTGGCATACAATGTTGTTGAGTTACGAGAGAAAAAGTAATAAATACAATAAACTAGGGCATCTCATACCCCAGATTTTCTCCCACTTGCCCTAGTTATAAAACTCGAAGTCCCAGACTCTTCATATGACCCTCGAACACTTTAGCCAAGATTACCTTTGTAAATCGATCAGCAATGTTATCCTCAGACGCTATCTATCGTATAGTAACGTCGCCTTGCTGTACAATCTCCCGAATGAGATGGCATTTCCATTCGATGTGCTTTCCATGTTTATGGCTATAAGGTTCTTTAGAATTGGCCACCGCACCACTGTTATCACAATGCAAAGTGACTGGCAGGTGCATATTTGGAACGATTTCCAAATCAGTCAAGAACTTCCTGAGCCATACAACTTCCTTTGCTGCCTCGGAAGGAGCAACATACTGGCTTCCATGGTGGAGTCAGCAAGATAGCTTTGCTTAATACTCCGCCATACTATGGCTCCTCCATTCAGAGTGAATACGAATCCTGAAGTAGATTTTCTAAGATCTATATCGGTCTAAAAATTCGAGTCAGTGTATCCCATAAGAATTAAATCCTTACTTCCATACACAAGTGCGTAGTTTCTTTCTCCTAAGATACTTGAGGATATTCTTAACGGCGGTCCAATGATCATATCTAGGGTTGGACTGGTATCTACTGACAATCCCTACTACATAGCATATGTCAGGTCGTGTACACAGCATGTCATACATCAAACTCTCAACTGTTGATGCATAAGTGAAAGGTGTATCAACATACATGTGCAGCGGATTAGGATCTAAAGCACTCCAACTAGCTCAATTAGTTAAGGAAAATCATGCTATAGAAGAGGAAAAACAGAGAACACATAAAACTCACCTTTGAAGTTTAATTCATCCTCTATCTTCAGCGGATTTGGTCATGAATTAGCTCCCGGACCACCACTAGAGTCTTCTCAGCTATTCTACAGCCGAGGAACGGGATGGTGGGATCCCTTGATTGGTGAATTGAAGAATAAAAGAGGTGGAGTTTGGTTTGTGTTCAACACATGAACAACCAAACTTTGGAGCCAAATTGATTACTTGCATCCATCTTTTTGTTCACGAATTTGAGGCCATTTTATAGCCTAAATCACGCACAACTACCTCACCCAAGCTTGACACTCAATCAAGGTGAGATAGCATATGGATTAAGGTGGCAAAGCATGGAGCAAAGTTGGGTGGAAAGATGGAAAATCACCATTTTCCAACTTTCCTAACTTTCCATTTTCTTTCTTTTTTCCATTTTGATTTTTAATTCGATTTTACAAAATTAAATTAAAACAAAAATTATAAATTAAATCAAAAACTATTTTTAATTTAATTTTATATTATTTTAATATCAAA
>JAOANK020597968.1:0-11961 GCA_026257165.2 Telfairia occidentalis
TGGCATACAATATGCAACATATATTTTAATTTAAAACATACATCACATGTATAAATAAAAAAAATAGTTAATTGGACAGTATTTTGGCACCCCTAAATTAATTATATTAATATAACTAATTTATATTAAGATAATTAATTGAAATAAATGAAAAAAAAAAAAGCAAAACTGCCGCACGATCCACGTTTACACGTCCAGCGTGCATAGCATCTCGAGGCTGTGCACAGCGTCGCGACGCTTGACCCCTTCGCCGCAGCGTCTCGACGTCAGACCTTTATTTGTCGTAGCGTCTCGACCTCATATTGTAGCATCTCGACACCAAGCTTTCTGTAGCATAGCATTGCAGAAATCTTCAGCAATGCTGTTGTGCAGTGTGTTTTTTCTCTACTCTATTTTTCACCCTTTTTGCTCCAATCTTGCTGTAAATCTTTAGCAACTCTTGCCAAAGTACGAAACATCCAACAACAAACCAATATTCACAATGCAATAAAAAACACCCACCTATTCTTTGAATTTTAGATCCAAATTAATATTGAAGGCATTACAACCGGTGGCTCTGATACCAAATGAAGGGATTGAATCCCCAGCGGAAGCGATTGAATGCCAATGCATTCAATATTCAATTTGGAAAAGGATGCATTTAAGCCAAAATTACTGAGAAGAAAAAAATAGTTTACCTTTGAAGAACTCCTTCAATCACGATCAACGATGGTGTTATGCTGAGAGACGAATCACTTCGCGGTCTGGTCTTATACATGTCTCACATATATAGGATACCCCCACTCATATGTCTCCACATGAACGTTTAGGATCAGAACATTTGTGATACTTTACAACTCTTGTAACAATCACAATGCGGGCGGTATCCGTAGTGTCACCAGGATAAGGCACCCAACCTTATTCATATACTACAGACCATTTAGATTATTCCTTAGACATGATCCACCTGTATGTCTCCACATACATGTTTAAGCCTTCATAAAATAACCTTGAATCTTAGTTTATTGGATTGAGTTTATACACACTAAATACCGAATAAAATAACTCTTATTTTATTAAATAAATAATTTGAATACATAAAAGAAATAAACAATTACAAGACCACGAGGTTTAGAGCATCAAACCTAACAAAAATAAGTGATAGAGTTAAACTAAGTGATAGAAATTTATGTGGTTGTAGACTTGTAACAAGTGGAATTACAAATTTGGCTTTTAGAAAATGAATGACTTACATGAAAAGTACCAATAACAACTAGACAATCACTTTTCAAGCCTAATCCTTCATTTTTTCATCCACCTTGAATATTTTTAAAAGGCATGTCTGCCATTGCTCTCTATACAACCTAATAGCCACGCCAATCATAAATCCATATCTACTTCTCCCTTCCTGGGCCTCTTAAGGATCAAAAAGAAAAGTGAAGCCAAATACCCCTTTTAAGGTCCATAGGAAAGTGATTCCCAAGTAGTCCCCCGACTTGGGTTAGGAGCCCCAAGAAGAGTTTACACCCGAAATTTCCTCTATAACTATAGGGCCAACCTCCACCAAAGGGGACGATGCAAAAAACATAAAAATTCTCTTCCTCAGCTCACACTAGACTGAACTAGGCACTGACTTAAGCATCAAAGTATTCAAGGCTAAGCACCACACTGGTGCGAGGATCTTAACAAAAGGATAGGTTCTACTTGAGTAAAAGTTCCTCAACTTTGTCTCTATGAGTTCAACGTCGATGATCAAAATGAAACACCTCTACTTCTTCCTAGATTTTTGCATCAACATTTGGTGTCAATGTCAAGTAAGATGTTGACCACAAGATCCAGTTTTGTTGACCACTCATCAATTGAAAGACACATAACTGATATGCTGAATATCGACGTCTAAGGCCTGGCCCAAGGGCTCAATCCTCTAAGACTTCTTGATGTGGCATCCAACTGATCTCAACAATGGGCTTGGACAACCCCGACCCAACATAGGGCCAATCGAGAGGTGATAACTTTGCAAGCTCAAGTTAAAGGGTTGCGTGACCAGATCCAACTGGTCATCTCCATGATGACTCAACATCATATTCAACCAATACCTCAAGTTCTTCCACCCAGACTATTTGTTTTCGCTCGGAGAATCGAGCTCCAAGCTCCACTTCAACCACATGTTGACCCTACAGGCTGGGTTGACCCTTTGGTCACCCACGATCCATAAAAGGTTAAGACCCTATCATGTCCACTCCAGAAAATGTGAACAGAGATTCGAGCTAGTTTTGCAAGCTGGATGAGCATCTTTTACTGCAACCTAAACTCCCACAGGGAGGGGAGGTCAAGGAGGGGTGACTTACCCTCGAAGGTCGAGGATTTAAAAAGTATCCTGAACTCCAAGACCCCCGACCTTTGAACTAAGCTCACCTAGAAAGATGGAAGATGTGAAGTTCATACTAAGAACCACGAGACCACATAAACATGTATGGGTTTAGGGAAAAGGATCCCTCGAATATTGGGTAGCTATTATTAAACCAGGTATAATACTTTGTGAAATGAGTGAAGTTGTAGAAAATATAGCCAGTGAAAGGTCGGAAAAAAGAAGTTGTTTCAGTGGCTGACTCACCTACAAGCTCGTAAAAGCATGAATTCGACAAAATGAAGGTCGAGCTTCAGAAGGAACTACGTGTCAAATTAGTCAGAGGAGGGTAAGGGGCCACCACAATTGCAACCAACCCCGCTCGAGAGCTTCTAAACTTCAGATAGGAGTCTTTCACGATGAATGTAATAAAAAATAACCTCCCAAAAAAGAAGAAGACCCTTGCAGTTGAAAAATATAACGAATCGACAGACTCCGCGAGCATGTTGGAAACTTTAATCTATGGATGAAGCGTTAGGGATACGAAGACACGATCAAGTGTCAAGCCTTTGATTTAACCCTGACTGGAGTACCTTAGATCTGGTATCGAAGTTTGACAGAGGTAACCATTGATTCCTTCATCGATCTAGTCGTCCCATTGATAAACCAGTTCCTAAATAGTCACGATCAGAGGCGAATGGAGGCACACATCTTCACTCTAACACAAGGTGATGAGGAAACCATCCAAGAGGGTGTGGCCTGCTTTAAAAGGAAATACCTAAAGGTCGACGATGGTTCAAATGACGCGACCTTAACTGCCTTCACTCTCGGGTTGCATGACAAGGCACTCACATCCTCGCTGGCTAAGAAGCCACCAAAAACTTTTGCCGAGACACTGATTTGAGCTCAAAAGTTTGCAACAATTGAAGAAATGGTAGCAGCCCAGGTTGCCTTCATGAAGAGGGCCCAAACAATCGTCGCCACTCCAGACAAGAAGAAACTCAAGAGAGATAACCCCGATGCAAGACGTCGAGGATCAGGCTCTAAAGGTACATGCAAGGTTGTGAAGAAGAGGAGCACCTTTGAACAGCACACCCCCCAAAAATCCCAGTCCACATGGTCTTAATGTTAGGGAATTATTGGATTAAATCTAGAACCCGGAGCAGTGAAAACAAGCGCATTGATAAGAGTTACGTGAATCGCAATGGCATATAATCTTATTAAAAGGATGTTTATATTTTTCAAAAAACTTACCTTTGGGATGTTGCAAAGGCGGTAATAGATCTTAGGACTCCACATGATTTTTGGAGCTATCTTGGATCTGCTACGAACTAGTGTGTGAGCTCTCTTTGGAGAACTGAGAAGAAAACTATTTTTCTTCATGGTAGCTATTGGGAGGAGAGGGAGGCAGAGAATACCTAAGAAATGCTACCTTAGATTTGGTCATAAGTTTCCTTACATAAGTCCAAAACCCCAAGGACTTTTTAAATTACTTAATTTAATTACGAAAATTAAAATCTCTTTTAATTTTCATAATTAATTGACAAGCTCTCATCTCATGGATTTGAGTTTATGGGCTCCTCCATGGACCCCAACACTAAGAATGCCCCATTGAACTTCTAAAATCCAATGGACCACTTTTCTATGTAACTGCACCTAAACCTAGTCCAATAATCCAATTAGAATTTCGAAGTCTAGTTGGCCAAATTTATAATTAATTAGTAATAAATCTAATTTGTTATTAATAGTCAAATTAAATAATCTATATTATATAATTTTTCTCCCAACCAATTAGGTGTTCGTTGTAGAGGTAACGAGCTAGGAAGGTGACCTTATGGACCTACAACTTTGAGCTCCAAGGGTCAAGATTAGTTAGTCAAACTCTTCTACTAACAAACCTCACCAATAACCCCAAGGTGACTCTACTATAGACTTGGGGTTACACTCTCACACTGTAGATGTGTTATGTCTATGAATATAACCATAATAGCTTATCTAATCCTTCATAAAGAGACTCATGGCTCCAACTAGGCGAAATCATCGTTTTTTCCCTAGCGCCACCTTTTACTCCTTAAGTACCACTAGTTCTCTAATTGACAGCCTTCCATGATTTTAATCATGAAAAATTCTTCTTGAAGTGTCAAGCAGGTGAGCAACCTGTTATCTAACCCTCGAAGCAATACATTAAGGGAATCACTTATATACACACTCAATAGGGAGAAATGTATATTTTGCACTTTTCACTATTGAGTGCTGTGAATTTCATCTTGTATAATAATGTTATCAGCTCCCCAATTAAATGCATTTTCAAGACACTAGGTTTATTGAGCAAACAAATAAGTCATTCTTACCACGCTGCTCAAAGAACACACCCGCATAGGTAGAAGTTTATAATAGAGGACTCAAATCAAATGACCTTTGATCATCCTAGTGATGTGTTAGCATTTTCTTTAATGATCTTACAAGAAAGGCGTAGAACACATTGCAGTCAAGTCTTATGCAATCCCATTGCATATAATACCTCCACTCAGATGTCACCATATGAACGATCAAGGTAAGACCCATTTGTAACATTTACAAAGTAGACCATATCAACAGTGTACCATAATAAGGTTCCCAACCCTATCTATATACTATAGACTATTTAAGCCACTACTTTTAAACTTGATCCTCTCGTATGTTTGATACATCAAAGTTTAAGAACACATTCAGTGGCTTAAGAGTGATTAAATATTGAATGTCTCTAAATTTGACAAGATGCAAAAATAATTCTTAATTTACATTATTATAGTTTACATGACATCACGAGCTTAGGTTATAAATCCTAGCAATCTTCCACTTGAACTAAAGCGAGTGAGATATGTATCTAAGGTATCCCATACCCTTACATACTATCACTTGTCGTAGCAGAAAAATATCTTGCAATCCTAGACTCTACTACCTTTTAGGCATGAGAGCCCTATAAACTAATCAACATGTTCACGCCTAAAGTCATTTTGGTCACCACCAAAAAACTTTTTTCTTAAATACTTTTTGGTTTCAAGTTCCTTAAAATTATCCACTTTACATCTCATGAAGTGTTTTGGTAATTTCTTATTTGAAACACCTTCCAAATCATCTAGGAACCTGAATAGCCACACAACTATTCTAGCAGCTTCACAAGCTAAACTATTATGGTAGGGTTAACAACACAACTTTGCTCGACCTATTTCCATACTATGACTTTAAGCATTAAGATGGTGCACGAATTCTAACATGGATTTCCATAAATCCTTACCTTTAGGAGTTTGTGTTTGTGTATTCCATAAGAATTCTATTCTTATCTATAGGACTATAATTCTAAAGAGAATTTACATCAGATCCAATTCGAAACCCGACGTAGCGGAAGCATGCACATTGATTAGAAAATGGGGATCACAATGGAGACTTTTGATTAAAAAGATTTTTATAGAAACAATTTCAGAAAAACTTACATTTGGGATGTCACAAAGGTGAAAGATCGTTGGGACTCCACATAATCTTCTAAGCTATCCTCGATTTGCTACAAACCGGTGTGTAGGTACCTTTGAGAGAACTCAGAAGAAAACCAATTTTCTTTTGGCTCTTGGGAGGAGAGGGAGAGAGGGAGACCATGACTTACTTACTTAGGGTTTGACCATAAGTTTTCAAAACCCTAAGGGCTTTTTAAATTCTACAATTTAATTATAAAAATTAAAGATTTTTTTTTAATTGTAATAAATAATTGTTCAGCTCCCATCTCATGGGTTTGGGTTCATGGTCCCTAACACTAAGTCATGCCCATTGAACTTCCAAAACCCAATGAGCTTCTTTCCTATGTAATTAGGCCTAAAGCTGGTCTAGCTATCCAATTGGACTTCCAAAGTCCAATTAACCCAATTTTAATTAATTAATAACAAATCTAATTTATTATTAATATCCAAATTAAATGATCTCAATTTGTAATTAATTAATAATAAATCTAATTTAGTATTAGTATGTAAATTAAATAATAATTTAATTCAAAATAAATAATCTCTATTATTTAATCTTCTCCCAATCAAATGTTTGTTGTAGAGATAACGAGCTAGCAAGAGACCTTATGGACCTACAACTTTGAGCTTCAGTGGTTAAGAATGGTTAGTCAAACTCTTCAACTAACCAATCCCACGATTAACCCAAGATAACTCCACTATAAACCTGAGGTTGCATTCCCACGCTATAGATGAGTTATGTCCACAAATATCTCCATAACAACTCATATGATCCTTCAAGAAGTGACTCATGGTTCCAATTCGGTGAAATTATCGTTTTGCCCTTAGCCCCACCTCTTACTCCTTAAGTACCGCTGGTTCTTTAATTGATAGCCTTTCATGAATCTCATTATAGAAAAATCCTTCATGGGGTATCAAGAAAGTGGGTACCCTGTTATCGAAGTCCCGAACCAGCACATTAATGGAATCACTTATATACATACTCAATATGGAGAAGTGCACTCTTTGCACATTCTACTATTTAGTGGCTGTGAATTCCATCTTATGTAGGAATGTTACTAGCTCCTCAATTGAATGTGTTCCAAAGACACTAGGTCTATTGAGCAAACAAATAAGATACTCTAACCATGCTACTCAGAAAACACATCCTCATAGGCAGTAGTTCATAACACACTCAAGATTTAAATCAAATGACCTATGATCATCCTAGTAATGTGTTTGCATTTTCTTTTAATGGTCTTATAAGAAATGTGCAGAACACATCATGGTCCAGTCTTATGCAATTCCATTGCAAACGATACATCCACTCATATGTCATCACATGAACGATCCGAATAAGACCATTTGTAATAGTTACAAAGTAGACCGTATCAATAGTGTACCATAATAAGGTCCCCAACTCTCTCCATATACTGTAGACCATTTAAGCCACTACTCTTAAACTTGATCCTCTCATATGTCTAATGAATATTAAGTTTAAGAATTCATCTAGAGGCTAAGGAAGATTAGACATTGAATGTTATTAAATTTGACAAGATGCACAAATAATATTTAAGACTATCTTATTTACATCATTATAGTTTACAAGATGTCACTAGCTTAGGGCATAAATCCCAACAAATTCTTCATTAAAAAAAGTTAAGGCTAACTATTATTGTAACTCAGTGACCTTATCTCAGATTTAACTGAAATCTACTTGTTAACTACTTCCTTACATAATTTTACATCATCTCAATGTGTAAATTCGATGTAAAGACTATAATCAAACAACTATGTTTGGTTGATTTAGTTGTCGATACAAGATTTTATCAACTTTGAATCTAAACCATAGGTTTTGATACTCTATCAAACTTTATTGTTTCTAAACTTATTTACTTACACAAGTTCACTAACTTGCACATTTGCAACTAGCAATAAAATTGCTATGGTTTAGGAACAATAATCTCACCTCTCCGGTTGCATCAAATTGATGCTAATTCCAAGATTGTCATTCAAGAAATAGCTATCTTGGTGTCCATTTTCCAAATCACATAGTCAAACTATTAGGCAAACAAGGAAGGGGATGTCAGTAACTTTAATGTAACAACAATGGAGACAATCTCCATATAATCTAATTCCATACATCAACTCATGTTTTCAAAGGTCTTGAGCAAACAATTGATATCTCGAGTGAAGGTTAGTCATTCAAAACATTCAAAGGCCATGCCTTCCCTGCCTGTCGTACAATTGCAGGTGAGCTCGTGGAAGAGCGAGTTCAACAAGTTCAAAGACAAGCTAAGAGATGAGCCAGAAAACAAGATCGTGGGCCAAGCCCAAGACAGAAAGGGGGAACCTATACCCAAGACTTGTTGAAGCTCAACAAAAACCACTTCATTGCAAAAATTCAGATGTCAACATACCCAAATAAATTCAAGTTGCGCACTAAATTATTTGAAATGCCCAAAGTTTGAATTTTGTTTCAATTATATCTCTATTGTTTCAAAACTTAAAAATATTTCAAATATGTCATCAAACAATACTTGCATTTAAATGAGTGATAAAAATTTATGTGGCTGCTGAGTTGTAAAGAATGTAATTACAAATGTGGTTTTTAGAAACTAATGGCTTACATGGAATAGAAAATGTGCCTAAAGGATTGTTTCTCAACCCATTTTTCATAATTGTCTATTTTTCTAACCTTTTCACATTTAATATTTTTAGATTTAAGTGATTTCTTTTTGTACCAAATTATCCTCATTTAATATTATTTCTCCATTTTGAATTTATACTTTTCAAGTATACATATATTTATTTAAGGTAATTATCCTTATTACATAATTTAGCCTTTTTCTTTCTTTATTTTTTTTTGTAAAATATCTTGTATACTATTCGATTCCAACTTCCATTTCATTTTTTTCATTTTCTTCCTCTGTCAACTATTTGCAGCTCCAAGACATGAGTAAGTTTCTTTTTTTGATTTTTTCCCTTCATTTTTTTTGTTATTTCTTCATTTTTTCATGTTTTAATCTCTCCATTTTTAATTTCTGTATAATGATTCATCATATATATAGTCTCTATATAGCCTGTTGGGTGTAAAAATCAGTGACAACACTTGGGCCACACTAAGAGAGACACGTGTCCTTTCGAGGAATGCATATCTCTACCTCAATGGATCACATAAGCACCCGATATAGGAGACTACGAGGATCGAGCTCAACTCGAAGAGAATATCCATCAGAAAAGTAATGACACGTCAGGGAATGATGTAGGACGAGGTGCGTCCAAGGGGAGATCTCGTCTAGATTAGCTGCCACCCGCCGTGATTTGTGACGGATGAGGCCGAAGAGCCCCCAATATCCTCATTCGCTCCTCTATAAGTATCCGATGAATCCAAAAATAAATGGTACATGCAAATACCTTAGGCAATCGTCTATTTCGCATTACTGTCTGGCCGACTTGAGTGTTAAAGTGTGAGTTTTGTGTGCCATCTGTGAAGAATCTGAAAAAAATAAGGGTATACAATTTAAGATGGTTAGATCATATTTCAACCATTCTGAAACTAATCGAAGTCGGTCTCAGTCTGGCAACGAGAGAAATTCTACCATCCCGTCGAATCTAGCTCAGCCAACTAGGAGGGGAGGAAGAGGCTCAGTATGTCAGTCGTGTTGGGATTTATGCCCTAAGGTCGTGACATCATGTAAACTATAATGATGTAAATAAGATAAAATTAAAAATTATTTGTGCATCTTGTCAAATATAGCAACATTCAATGTCTAATCGTTCCTTAGCCACCGGATGTGTTCTTAAACTTAGTATGTATCAGATATATGAGAGGATCAAGTTTAAGAATAGTGGGTTAAATGGTCTACAGTATATGGATAGGGTTGGAGACCTTACTCTGGTACTCTATTGATATGGTCCATTTTGTAACTGTTACAAATGGTCTTATCTGGATCGTTCATGTCGTGACATGTGAGTGAAGGTATCGTATGTAATGGGATTGCATAAGACTGGACCGCAATGTGTTTTGCACATTTCTTAGGTTATTTGATCTAAATCTAGAGTGTGTTATGCGAACTCCTACCTATGCGGGTGTGTTCTTTGAGTAGCGTGGTGAGAGTGACTTATATATTCGCTCAATAAACCTAGTGTCTTGGGAATGCATTCTATTGGGGAGCTGAGAATATTCCTACACAAGATGAAATTCACAGCCACTCAATAGTGAAAAGTGCAAAGTGTGCACTTTTCCATATTGAGTGTGTATACAAGTGATTCCCTTAATGTGCTGGTTTGAGACTTGGATAATAGGGTACCCACCTTCTTGGGATAACCTGCCTTCTTGATATCCCAAGAAGGATCTTCCCATGATGAGATTCATGGAAGGCTATCCATTAGAGAACCAGTGGTACTTGAGGAGTAAGAGGTGAGACCAGGGGGAAAACGATAATTTCACCCAATTGAAACCACAAGTCACTTTGTGAAGGATCAAACGAACTGATATTGTTATATTTGTGGACATAACTCATCAACAGTGCGAGAGTGCAACCTCAAGTTTATAGTGAAGTTACCTTCGGTTAATGGTGGGATTGGTTAGTTGAAGAGTTTGACTAACTGATCTTAATAATTAGAGCTCAAAGCTGTAGGTCCATAGGGTCCCCTTGCTAGCTCGTTACCTCTGCAACAAACAATTGATTGAGAGAAAATTAAACAATAAAGATTATTTAATTTTAAATTAAATTGTTTAATTTGGATATTAATAAT
The DNA here is from genome assembly GCA_026257165.2 of Telfairia occidentalis. Lineage (NCBI taxonomy): Eukaryota > Viridiplantae > Streptophyta > Magnoliopsida > Cucurbitales > Cucurbitaceae > Telfairia > Telfairia occidentalis. The sequence continues at coordinate 10,558 of JAOANK020597968.1, forward strand.
AAATTAGATTTATTACTAATTAATTACAAATTGGATAATTTAATTTGGCTATTAATAATAAATTATATTTATTATTAATTAATTTCGAATTGAGATGAATTAATTTGGCTATTAATAATAAATTAGATTTGTTACTAATTAATTAGAAATTGGGCTAATTGGACTTTGAAAGACCAATTGGATAGCTGGATCAGCTTTAGGCATAACTACATAGGTAAGGAGCCCATTGGGTTTTGGAAGTCCAATGGGACATGGCTCAGTGTTAGGGTGTTGGGGTTGATGCCCTAAACCTTTGTGGTCTTGTAATTTATTCAAATTATTTATTTAATTAAATAAGGGTTATTTTATTTGACATTTAGTATGCATAAACGCAATCCAATAAACTAAGATCCAAGGTTATTTTATGAGAAACTTAAACATGTATGTTGAGACATACAGACAAATCATGTTTAAGATATAACCTAAATGGTTTGTGGTATATGGATAAGGTTGGGTGCCTTATCTTGGTGATACTATGGATACAACCCACTTTGAGATTGTTACAAGTGTTGTAAAGTGTCACAAACGTTTCGATCTTAAACGTTCATATGGAGACATGTGAGTGGGGGTATCCTATAGATGTGAGACTTGTATAAGACTAGACCGCGAGGTGATTCGTCTCTCTAGTATAACCACATTGCTGAAAGAGACGTACACTTCACTAGGATGATCATAGGTGACTCGACTTAAATCCTGAGTAAGTTGTGAACTCCTTTCCATGAAGGCGATTCTTTGATTAGTATGGGTGAGAGTAGTCGGATACGCCGACTCAATAAACCTACCTTTTTGGGGATTTGTTTGAACAAGGAGCTGAGAACTCAACTGTACAAGATTGGAATTTACTCATTTAGAATTGCTACCTTAAGAGCTGATACTGAGACTTAAACAATGAGACGTCTCACCCTCTCACTTGCTAGAGAGGGTCTAGCTCATAATTGGACTATGACTATATTGTTTATTAGAGGTATGAGTGGTAATTAAGGAGATAGAGGTAGCACAGGGGTAAAACGATAATTTGACCCAGCTGTGATTACGAGCAATTGTGAAGGGTCCACTTACTATTGATTGATTAAATCCATGGACACGAAAATATATCTACAGTGCGAATAGTGGAACTGTCGGTCTTTACTGAAGTGATCGGTAGTTAATGAATGTTGATTAAATTAATTAAATAGTTTAATTATTTATCTCGTATCATTGGACCTTCAAACTGATAGGTTCATAAGTTCCACTTGCTAACTCGTTATGGATTTTGCAAGAAATAATATTTTGGGAATAGTTTGAATTATTCAAATTATTTTGAGGGAACATATATAGTATAATGTATATTGATACATTATAATATATAGTTAATTATAAATATGA
>JAOANK020598161.1:0-11960 GCA_026257165.2 Telfairia occidentalis
CCTTGAAACGAAAAGACGATTATATAGAATTTGTCATACATAGCGTTGAGACATTATGCTTTAATATTACAAGAATGCCACTGCATTTTTAAAAAAAGGGAAAATTTTTCGACATAGCTTCTCAACGCTGTTGCATAGCTTCTCGACACTACTTCAAAAAATTTCTTCTGCCTTGCCAAAATTTGGGTAGTGTTGAGACACTATAGTGTAACGTCTCGACGCTACTTTGCTCCAAAAAATCTGCACTTTTATTTTTGACATATTTCGTTCGTTCCTTAGTCGAATTTTCTCTTCTTCAGCTCATTTTTCAGCCCGAACAACACCAAATCTATATTTTTATCTCAATGCTCGGTTCCTACAAAATACACGAATAAAGGCATCAAAACATACAAGAAAGCCTACAAAACTACTAAGATTTAGGTCCTAATATGGCACTTTTTGGAGTATTATCAAATGTCATATTGTTGTTAACATCTTTACCGGAAAGTTGGGAGACGATAAACATGGTTGTGTTTAATTCATTAGGTGAAAGAAATCTTAGGTTATCTGAGATTTGTGATGTAGTTATGGCTGAAGAACTTCGGAGGGATAGAAGCAATAGTTCTAGTATTAAGGAGTCTGCTACTGGGTCAGTGTTGCCTAGCAGAGTGAAGTCCAAATATGCGATGATAACTACACTAAAGTTATGCAAGTGTACATAGTCAGCAACAAGCGATAAGTATTTGTATCGTCTCCATAGAGGTTACAAACGGATTTGAACTTACTTAAACTTATTTAAATGAATTCAATATGCAACAAAGAATAATTATTTGTGATTTTCGTTAATTAAGTGCTGAATAAAATTAAATGACTGAAGAAAATAAATACTTCATGAAACTGTAATGGTTCAGATTAAGCTATAATGTTATTTTCCTGAGATAGAATGCTGAAACAATAATCTTGTTGAATCAACTCACACAACAATAGTCTTGGAATCTTCCCAGATTTTCAAGTTATCTTATATTAACTTCCATTAATCCATATGAATTAACCTTGTCGTATTTGTGCATTAAGTGAGTGATTATCCCTAACCTTCTCGCTTAGCTAGGTACTAACCTAATCAAGAGGCTGACGTGTTTTAGAAGCAAACTAGTTTTCTTTATTTTTTCCAAAACTCAAAAAAGTTATTAATGCGTGTTGGCTAGACAGACATTAATACTAAACATTTAAGAACACCTCTAAAACAAATCAACTCAGCAAGTTTATTTAAAAAATAAATCTAGTTAATGACATCATCCTTAATCCTCACATAAAAAATGATTAGTTCATTCTATAATATCAAAAAAACAAAAAAATAATAAAAGAAACTATGAAGTTCATAATAACACTTTTCTACAATGAAGAGATTTATGTAGAATCCTATTCGCTTGAGTGAAAATTTTGATTGAATTGTCTTATTTGATCCAGCCTTCAATAACAGTTTTGCTTTGTTTATACAACAATTCCTCAATTGTAATTCTTTGCTATCTAGACTCTCTCTATGTAAAATTCTGAAAAACTTTAGAAAAGAAAACTAAAAGAAGACTAAAAATTGATTGATAGATTTACTGAAGGCCCTTCTCCCTTTGGCGGAGCTTTCTATTTATCTCATAAATTTTAGAGCTAATTAGGTCAACTCGTACACGTGGCATGCATCCATTGAATCTCTAACGCTACAATTAAGAAAATATTTTACGTTTGAATCTATTTATTTGTTTTCGTATGTATTTTCATATCCATTTTGCTTCAGAATTGTTCGATCATTCTTTCAACAACCTGCTGCCTCCAACTTTGGCTAAAATAATGCTTCCTTATCGATCTGCTGACAAAATAAATATAGTCAGTATCAATAAGTATAAAATACCCAATGTTCATCATTTTCATTCCTACATCAGAATAAATTAGTAAAATTAAGGTTTTCACAAGCAATGATACAAAACAAAGATCATTCTAATGGTTTAGCAACCAATCATGAGTATTTTATCAATAATACAGACATAATTGCACCATAAAAGACTATTAATAACTCTATTTTGGAGAGTTCTCATATCCCCAAACTTGAATTATTGTTCGTCTCTAAGTAATGCTTAAAACTCTAAACAACCTCAAAACTAAATCCTACAAAAGATACAAATAAGCAATTCAACGAAAAATTGATCGACCAGCTAATTCACATTCACTTAACTAAATCTTTTACCTCTCATTTATTCTTTTGCACATGCCTTAAGCTTCACTGATTCTCCAGATCTTAACCTTTAGTCTGCCAATACCTAAGTCATCAAACTTATTGTATAAGCATGCAATCAGAGTCTTGTCCTATTCTGTTTTCAATCCTAGTTTTGGCTTCCTTAGAACATGATACAAAACTATTGCTCTCTTACACTCTTTCATGCCGATATTCATTTTGTTCCTTTACGGTCACAACTGTTATTCCAAAGTGGCAGCACTTTTAATGACACACACTCTAGTTTTCAAACTCATCACCTATCAGGGATTAACATTTATTTTCTTAATAGCAATCCTTCTTGTTACTCCCTCTTGCCTCTTAGAATGGCAACATTGATGATTAAGCGCACCTCAGTTCTGGAAGGGTAGTAGCATTCAGGCAACACTCATTCTTTTCTTCAAACTATTTTTTTCACTTCTCCCTTCTTGAGTCACTATTAGATACAGTGGCAAATATGGGTGTCATAAGTACCCTTAGTTACTAAGCCTACTCAAGAAGAAGGTTTTCAAAGGGAGAGGAGTGCACTATCAAAGAAAAGGGGAATGCATTCTACTTTTAAGGCGCCAAACTTAGCAAAATTTTAAATAGGACCAAGGGGACACAACATTCTTAAACTTAAAAATGTGCATTGTCCCCATGGGGAGAATCCTCAAACTTCGTCCAAAAAGAATAAAATAGAATTGATCAAGCAATAGTAAGGTACACTCGATTGTTGGAGCAAATTCTCCTTAGAATATAAGCTAGCTAAAAGAAAGTTCCTAATAATTTGTTCAACTCTAGTTCTTAATATGCAAAAGATTAAGGGTTCAATAAGGTCTTAACTATCACAGATCCAAGCTACAATTGTCATCCAGTCAATACGTCCACCAAACAAACACTTAAGTGAATATGTCTATTGCTGGATTAAGTTTTATGCTTACGCATTTTATTTATTTTCCCAATTATTCAACACAACACAATTGTAAAGCACAAATAGTAGGTCCTAACAAAATATATATTAATTTCAACTTTTGGGATTACAAAATATGGATGAAACTGAGGGTAATGATAAAGCAGCAAAAAAATAAAAGAAAACGTAAACATTACAGAAATTGAAAAACAAACATTAAAAGATTGGATCTTGCTCCTCAGTAGCCTCATCATGCATTACTGGTGAAGCCGCGATCCATGAATTCATCAAGTCATCTCGAAAAGCAGAAAAAGTAGCATACGTCTTTGAGAAGCTTGCTTGGAATGCCTTATTGATGGCAGAATCACACCTTCAAGTGTAGCTCTAATAGGTATGATACTGTGATTCTTAAAATTAGAGGTGACTGATCATCAGATCTTCTTTCTCGAGCAATCGATATACTTCGTTCATTAGGCTTGTTACCTTGGCGTGCTATCTTCCCTCTAAAGTAGTGACAGATTGGTAGTGTCGGTGATACCCTTATCAAACAAGGTTCAATCATCTAGAAGTGTTGGAACACTTGTCGTCGTACACAACATTGTGAGACCATTTTCTTGTAACAACTATAGATTTTTAAGGCAATTATCTTATCAACATTTATGTTGAGCAACCTCATAATGGAAAATAGAAGCAAGATTTTGTCCTTTTTGATGGTCGAGTCATGCGTAAGTAGACGTAACTTCAAGAAAGATAGCCAAGTGTCAGCCTCTATTTTGAGGAATGCCGATTGGAAAGTCTTTCTTCAATTGAAGAAACTTGCCACTGGGCACCCTTAACACAAAATGCCCTTATCATTGCATTAATTTGCTTCTGTGATGGAGCAATCACCATTTCATTGTAGATAACGTGAGGAAAATCCTACAGATTGTAGATGTTGTTGATGGAGCTGAAAGAGAAGTCTACGGGCATTCCCCCTAACAATGGTTTGGAGTCTGTCATTTTCATCCAAGTTACCATAAAAATACTGACCTTAGGCTTCCTATTGAAAGATGTCAAAAAATGGTTAGTAATTCTTGAAAAAGGATATCTAGGTAAATCTTTGAAGGGCTCCAAAAATTCTCTTTCTGACAGGAAGTTTCACTTGTTAATTTCCTCGTATTTATGCCGAGTAACATTATTGGCGAGGCGATCTTGAATAAGAAGAGATTGGTCCAACCTGGGATCACACACATTGGTTATTTCTCTTTGTTTCTTGCCTTCTTTGCACTAAGTAGGGTATCTTCTTCTGGAGTCTTCTGGGCTAGGTTCTACTTTTCAGCAGATGATTTCTTCTTTGTAGAATTTTTTTATCTCTTGGAAGTACTGAAGGATGGATCAGTTGGTGTAGCCATCGGTTGGTCCTCATGGACCTTTTCTTGGACTTCTTCTATCGTTTGCAGTTATACAACATGCTCTTCTTCTTCATCCTAAACGACTGGTTCTTGAATCTTTGTTTCTTGTTGTTCATCGTCATTGGCTTGTTCAACGATTGATTCCACCACAACGTCAATTAGTCGGTGAAGCTCCACTACCTTGGCGTTGGGTTGTGCCTTCTTGCCCTTCTTTTTCTTTCCCTTTTTCACTGGTGGGGAAGACGTTCAAACATCCTCCTCTGCTTGGATGTCGCTCTCTTGAAATGGTTCATCTGATGTAACTTTCACTTTCTTGTCTCTTGTTTTGGCTAGCATGATTTCTGGTTTGATTTCTTTGAGAGGAAACAAAATTTCTTTAAATAAACCCTACACCCTCAGAGTATTCTAGTCTTTTCCACACATGCGTTTAATTTCAAAACCCTAATTCATGCAAAATCGATTAATTAGGGAATAAAATATTGAGAAGAATCAAATTGATTGGACTGCTCTGTCAAAATATATGATTCATGCAGAATCAATCTTCGAAGCAGCAAAATAATACTACACAAAAATGTGAATCGTCACATTTATTTAAGAGGAAAATTAAGTAAGGCAAATAATTTGTCCCTCGTCTCAACAAGCAAATCAATATTCCCTTGAAAATCAGAATATCGATGGTTTTGTTGAAAGAAAATAGAATTAAATTAGTAGAATAAAATAAAAATACTTCCCAAAAACAAACCTTCACTAAAACGTAATTAAAATACTAAAAGTAAAATAAAAGATCAAATCTAATCTAGTTTCAACAAAAAAAATACAAAAATAAATTCAAATAATTGAAAATAAAGCGATAAATTAAATTCAAAGAGAGAAAATGTAGATAATCATTTGGCGGAGTGCAACACCTTCTAAATTCGAATGCTTCATCAAGATCTAGAAATTGGAGAGAAACACATTTCCTGAGAAATTCCTTCGCTCGATAATGCTTGATCCTTTAGCCATTGAATTTAAACACTGTCCCATCTTTATCATCTCACAATGTATCTGCACCATAAGGAAAAACTTCAAGAACAATGAAAGGTCTAAACCCATAAGATTTAAGCTTTCCTAGACAAAGCCTTAAAACCGCCTTAGCATTCTTATTATTACGTCATTTTAATTGATTCAAAATTAGTTATAAAAATAGCCAATAGTCATCCTTTTTGATACCTTGAATTCGCTAAGAGAGCAAAGTCTAATAGGTTAAAATCTACTGCTAATCCCTGTGGATACGATATAAAAATACTTATCACTTACTACGGACTGTGTACACTTGCACATTTTATTTGTGTGATTTTATTAACCTACACACACGCGAATACTGCATAATAGAAGGAAACTTTTCATTAGAAGCTATAGAAGTTTGAGCATTAGCATTTAGGGATAATGAAAACAACTCTTCTACTCTCATCTCATTGACACCTTTTAAATTAGATTGTATTTCTAATTCTTGTCAAAAATCCACAATGTCCTTTTCTAGGTCATCCTAGACAAGTGAATCAAATACATCAATCTAACAAAGGGAATGTGCATCATTAGGATGCTTTATTGCATAAGAAATGTTAAATCTTACAATCTCTCCATCAAACTCTACAGAGAGGGTACCCTTCTTCACATCAATCTTTGTCTCAACAGTTGAAGCGAATTTGGAAGAAGTGTTACCATCCATTTCCAAAATATAAAAATCAATAGGGAAAATGAGTTCATTGACCTGTACCAAGACATCTTTAACAACTTCTAAAGGGTGAATATAAGAACGATCTGTCAATTGAATTATTACACCAGCCTTTTGAAAGTCATTTAATTTTAACTCTTGATAAATAGAAAATGACATGACATTTATTGAAGCTCCTAAATCTAGGATTGCACGCTCCATTTTCTTATTACCAATAACACAAGGTAATAAAAAGATACTTGGATCCTTGCACTTTTCTGGCATATTTTTATTTTGCAAAATAGCTGATACATTCTTACTTACCACTACTTTCTCCTTTCTTTCATCTTCCTTCGGTTTGTACATAGCTCCTTCAAGAACTTAGCGTACTTTGGAATTGGCTTGATTGTGTCCAGTAACGAAATATTTATCTCTACGTTCTTAAAGGTTACTAAAATCCCTTTTCATGCTCACCTTCTTTTGGTTTTGCTAACATGCTAGGAAAAAGAGGTAAAGGTGTTTGAGAGGAAATTTGATAAAGGAGGATCAAATTTTACCCCACATGATGCTTTGAAAGGAACTTGTCCTTCCTCCTTCGCTTTGCCCAATTCATTTTCTTTAGGTTGCACTAATCTTGAGGGAATCTCTTTTCCACTCCTTAGTGTGATTACATTGACATTCTCCCTTAGTTTCACCTTTGGTTGAGAAGGTACCTTACTAGAGTTTTGAGTTTTCTATTGCTAACGGACGTAGCCAGTTTTGTAATTTGGTTGCCTAAATTTTGCATTCTTATCCTTGTTTTCTACTGAAATTGAAGGGTGTTATTAGCAAGATTCTTAACAATATCTTCCAAGGACCTACCTGAATTTGAGGCTTGAGTTTGCATGAGGTGGTCTAATGAAGTTATGATAAGGTTTCCTTTGTTGTCCTCCTTGATTTCCATAACTCAAATTAGGGTGATCCTTCTACCTCAGATTGTAATGATTAAAATCCTCCTACAACATTGGCTTCGTGAACGAAATCTTGTTGCAATTGAGTGCACGCCTCCGAAGGATGGCTAGGATGTAAGAAAATCCCACAGGTTTTCGCTGTCTGCAATTGTCCTCCAACCATTTTTGAACCAAAGCAGTTAGATTAGAATTTGATTTTTTAGTTCACTTACTTCATTAACATGTGAAACAACTTCACTAGCTCTTGTCTTAAATTACTGCGAATTTATCGTCATGTTGGAAATTAATTGCTTTGCCTCTTGGGGTGTTTTATTTACTAATGCCCCCCCCCCCCCACTTGCTGTATCAATCATACTCCTATCCATTGGTAGTAATCGCTCATAGAAGTAATGGATTAGAAGCTAGTCAGAAACTTGATGGTGGAGAAAACTAGCACAAAGTCTTCTAAATTTCTCCCAATACTCATGAAGTGTCTCCCGATATGTGTTATACCATAGATTTCCTTCCTAATATTTGCAGCTCGAGAGGCGGGAAAGAATTTCTCCAGAAATACCCTTTTCATCTCGTTCCACATTGTTATTGAACCAGAAGGAAGTTAATAGAGATGATCCTTGGCTTGATCCTTTAAAGAGAAAAGAAAAGCTCTAAGATTATTCTGCTCTTCAGCTATTCCATGTGATTTCATCCCTGAACATACGATGTGAAATTTCTTCAAATGCTTATGAGGATCATCTTCTGCACATCCACGAAAGGTAGAAAGTTGGTGAATCAAACAAGATTTTAATTCCAAATCAACTGTTACATTAAGAAAAGTAATGCATAAAGGTTGTTGATTTAATTATAGAGCAGCTAGCTCTTTGAGAGTTTTGTCTGCCATCATTTCTTCAAATACTTGATATAATGGTGTCTCCGAGGTAGTCAAACCATATTGTGCTTCTTCTTTAAGACGTTATTTTCTCTCTTTAGTCTCCTTTCTCAATCTTTATGCTGTCTTCTCAATTTTAAGATTATACAGCAATTCGAAATTCTGAGAAGAATGGATCATAAACAACAAAACAAATGATTAATGATGAGAAACTAAAATAGTTCCCCGGCAACAATGCCAAATTGATCGGGTTGTCTAGACCTTTCAAATTTAATACCGATTCTTTAAACTAATTTGTAGAAATAGTGGAATCGGGTCGAATCCCAAGGGAACTAAGAGAGTTAATTTCTCAATGCCAATCAAATAAAGTAAAAAGGAGGGGGGGAAGGGGGGTTGTGAGTTTGTGAATTAAACTAAACTAAATGAAATAATAAAAGACAAGAGAATGATTTAAATTTACGAGAGTAGATCTTATTGAATATCCAATCCAAGGGCGAATTTTTTAATCCAATTGTAATTTGATCATAGGCTTAAAATGATAATTTTCAATTCAAGAACTTAGTCTACTAGACACGATAGCGTGACAAGTATAAATTCTTCTAAGTGCATTGACTCAAACCCAGCATCCACATCAATTCTTATCAATAAATTAATTAGGCACTATAGCGTTCCATATCAATTGAAAAATAACTTTAAACACACTGAGATGACTAAACCAAAACTAATCAATCGAGATAGCTACAATTTAATTAGTTTCATTTCCTTATTTTCTTAGAGTTTATTATGCAAGCTATGTAAAAGGGGTAGTCACATTTACACACACATAAGCCAACTCTTTGCTATTTTTATTTCAATCATTCGTTATAACTAGGATCACAAATAACTCATGGATAGCAATAGAAAATTTGAAATCATATTAAGACATCAATTTACTTAATAACAATCTTTCTTGAAAGAATAATAGCAGGAAACAAAAAATTCTCGAAATTAAAGAAAATTCTTAAAAAAAAAAGAATCAAAGCCTCACTAAATTTTCAGTTGGAACTGGACTCGGCTCACTCTTGAATTAGAACAAGAAATTAGCCACTCATGATGACTAAGATCGAGCTTTCGATCAAAAGGAAAAAATTGTCAAGTTACTCTAAATGCTCACTCTCTCTTTTTGGTGGTGGTTTCAACAATGCCCAAAGCCTCCTTTTATAGGCTAAGAAGGGGCTAAAAATAGAATAACTAAACGCATTGTAATTTCAAAAGGAAATAAAACAAAATAAATTTGACCAAGGAGTTCCACAAAACGTGGGAGGGGGATCCAACCAATTTGACTTCTCAAAATATCTCATTTTCCTCATAAATTATAAGACATGGTCACGCCTTGTTGCAAAAATTCTTCTGTATAAACACCCCTCCAAAAAAAAGAGCTTTGAGGTCGCATTCTGTCAAATCCCAGTACTTCATCACCTGAATCAAATTAATCATAATTTTCAGATTTTTGCATGAAATTTATTCACAAAATAAAGGAATTTAACACAAAAAAGATGACTAAATTTACAATCTATCAGTTATGTATTTATTATCTTGCTTGAGAGAGATGGCTTTAAATTAGACTTGATAATTTAGACTAATACTCTTTTATGCTTGAGAATGATAGAAGAGTGTCCGAGGTCGTTAATGGATAAGTTTAATGCTGCTTTTAATTTCTAATTGCAAGAAATTGAATTAAGAACTATTAGTGAGGGTAGGTAGACCTCGAAAGTGGAAACCTGGTTTAAAAAATCCTAGACTTAGGAAATTGACATGAAAATGCATCTCTTGAGTTCATTAGTTAATTAATTGTGTCATTAACAACACCAACATCCTAGAACTACCTTGGTTTATTGAATCTCCCACCATTGATATGCTTGTTTAATTGACTTTCAGATTAATAATCATTGCAGTAAATTTGTATCCCTAGATAAAATTGAAAAAATTAATCAATAATTAAAAGAATTAGAAATCTAATCTCTAGAGAATGATACTCAATCTCACGACTGCTTTATATACTATGATTGAGTCGTGCACTTGGAAGAATGCATAGTGCGGTGCAATCACGGTCCTTTACCCTCCAAACTGACCTTTATAAGGTGTTGTATGGCACTGTTCTAGAATGGCAGGAACTTTTACTTGGGAGACACATCTTCTCACGATCCCATCAATACATTGCCTTTAAACAAATGAATCATACTAAAAATAAAAGTGTACCTCAAGAAGAAATCACTTTAATTGTTTCTTTGTCAAATCAAGAGGTAAGTAGACTAGAAGCAAGGTAGTTGGCAATATCGACAAACCATGGTAGCTCCACATGAGTAATTTGAGCTACTATAAATAACTTTTTATAAGAAAAACAAGTATTTTTTATTGCTACAACAATTTAAATGTTGCTCAATCCTTGAAAGATGATCTTCAACAAAGTTCTCTGATCCCTTTTTTCCTTTAATTTCCAAATCAAATTCCTGCAATAGTAGTACCCATCTGATAAGCCTTGGCTTCGTATCTTTCGTTACCATCAGGTATCAAATGGCTGCATGATTTGTGAAGACAATAACCTTCAATCCCACCAGATATGGTCTGAACTTCTCTAATGCAAATACCACTACTAGCAGCTCCTTTTTAGTTGTTATGTAATTTATTTTTGCCTCATTAAGAGTTTTGCTAGCATAATAGATAGAAAGAATCACTTTGTAATGCTTCTGTTTCAATATTGCTCCAACAGCATAATCGCTCGCATCACACATCAACTCAAATAGTAAGCTCCATTTGGGTGATGGGATGATAGGGGCATTAGTCAATGCCTTCTTTAGGACCTGAAATGCTTCCAAACATTCTAGATTGAATTCAAATGGGCTATTTACTTCCAACAATGTGCAGAGAGGCTTAGAGATTTTTGAAAAGTCCCTTATGAACTTGCGGTAGAAACCAACATGCCCAAAAAAACTTCTAATTCTTTTTACAGAAGTTGGTGGTTCCATCTTCTCAATGATCTTGATGTTCGCTCTGTCCACTTCTATGCCCTTCTTATAAATCTTTGGCTTAGAACGATACTTTCCTTTACCACGAAGTGGCATTTTTCTCAGTTTAAAACTAAGTCTGTCACTTCACATCTTTTCAATACCTTGCCACAATTTTTTAAGCATACAATGAATGAACTCCCAAAGACTGAAAAATAGTCTATGAACACTTCCATGATAGATTCAACCATGTCAGAAAATATCACCATTATACACCTTTAGAAGGTTGCTGAAGTATTACAGAAACCAAAGGGCATTCTTCTGAACACAAATGTACTGAAAGAATAGGTAAAAGTGGTTTTCTCTTGGTCGGTAGGGGCTATGCTAATCTGGTTGTACCCAAAATAATCATTTAAGAAGCAGCAATATGCTTGGCCTGCAAGCCTATCCAACATTTGGTCAATGAAAGACAAGGAAAAATGGTCTTGATGGGTTGCTATATTTAACCTCCTATAGTCCATACATACTCTCCATCCTGTCACTATCATCATAGGAATAAGTTCATTAGCTTCATTAGTCACCACTATCATTCTACCCTTCTTGGGCACACACTAACATGACTAACCTAACTGGTGTCTACGATAGGATAGATTATTCCGGCGTTTAACCACTTGATGAATTCTTTCTTAGCAACCTCATTCATGGCAAGATTTAATCTCTACTGTTATTCAACAGACTTGAAATTCACATCTCTAGATTGATTTTGTTCACACAAAAAGATAGATTGATTCCCTGAATTGTAGGAATCGAATTCCCAGCGGAAGCGGTTGAGCGCTTAATGCATTCAATCATGAATTTAGGTAGGAAGAAAATTTACAGAACTAAAAATACAGAGAACGATTTTCTTACCTTTGAAGAACACTTCTTCAACTTCGTGAAATTC
>JAOANK020598266.1:0-11960 GCA_026257165.2 Telfairia occidentalis
ACGTGAAAGCACCGAAATTATCGAACAAAACTAGCTAGAACTAAGCCTAAGGATAGCACATTTTCGTGTGCTATCAGAATGAAGAAATGAGGTCAAAATACAAGGAAAATCAAGGCAGCAGTGTCGACACGCCATGCTAGGGCATTGAGACGCTGAATTTTGCTAGAGAATTCAAGTTGGGATCATCAGCGTCGAGACGCTGCTTAATGGTGTCTAGATGTCGCAGACCAATTTCATCACACACGCGCTCAAGCATTAACAGGCAACGTTGAGTGCAACGTGGCAATGTGGGGACCGAACGTACCACATGCTCGCTCGCATGCACGCATCACCCAACCACCACACGCGCAATGCCTTCAGCATCTAGACATCGTTGAGCACCATTAGTTCTCACACGTGCGCGCCCTTTAGCTGCTAGTCGTGAACCAGCATCTCAACGCTACAACCTTTTGTCACCCTAAATGATGGATGTGTCACAATTATTTTTGACCATTTAAGGCCAGTGTCTCCATGCTGTGGGCAGATTCAAAGTTAAAAGGCCATTTTTCATTCTAATTCCCAGGAGGCCATTTGAGGAGGCAATTTTGCACAAGGGACCACAATTTTTCAGAGGGTGTAGAAGCTTCCCATGGAGTCCTCAGAGCGATCTAAGGCTATGGATTGCAGGTCTCACGTTGGGAATGAGTGTGACATGAGTCTTAGGGAGTTTTCTTTACCTTTTGTAGATTTTGTTTTTTTGTAAATTCTTGAGGGAGTCTCTATTTTAATTTGTGGATTTGAGTGGCGGGATTCCACCTTGACTCGTTGTAATGCATTGTGACTCTATTTATGCTTAATTAATATTATGAGTTTTTCTTTCTTATCCCTTGTGATTCATTCATGCATTTGTTGGCTTAACATTTTTAATCTCTTAATCAAAGTTTAATTGTTTAATTGGTTAAAGTTTGAGCTCAAGCGAGTAAGGTTTATATTAGATCTTGAATGCATGACTGTAGTTGGCCAACGTGATGGGTGGAGGTTTATTTTTATAGAAGCATGTATTGGTATCTTTAGTGGGTCTGTTGTGAACTGTGATGAAAAGCGAGTTTTTCTTGAGCTCGAGAGAGGATGAGATCATAATGGGTCTTTTAAGGAGTGATAATCAGTGGGTTGTTCATAATGCCTTCAAAGTGTGTGCGTTATAGAGCGAGAGGTTGAGTTTGCACTTAGTTAGAGACAAGGTAACTTCGAGAGGGGAAGCAAAACTTTAGTTAATCCTAGCTTATGGTTGCATTGTGATAGAAAAGTATGTTTGTTAATTGGTAGCACACGAAAATGTTCTATCCTTAAGTTTGATTTTAGCTAGTTTTGTTCGATAATTTCAGTGCTTTCACGTGTTTTTATGTTAAATTATAGGTATCGAGCATAATTAGAAGAAAATATGATTTCAGAGATGATCGGGTCGAAGAAAGGGCTTAAGAAGACTAATTTTGGTTGAGGAAAGAAGAAAGAAGGCCAAAATACATGAAGACCCGAGGAGGTAGCGTTGAGACACAATGCCCAGGCATTGAGACGCTGGAAATTGCTAGAATTTTTTATCTTTGATCATCAGCATCGAGAAGCTGCTCAACGGCATCGAGACGATGATAAAATTCGTGAAGGCAGCGAGCATGTGCAGGGCACAACAGGCAGGGTTGAACGGAGCACGCCAACACGCGTGCTCAACATCGATCGCCGATGCACATGCGTGCCCCTTGCCAGCCGCACGATGCCAACGTCTCAACCCCGCACGACGCGTGTGCTCAACGCCGTGCACCCACAGGCACGTGCCCCTATGCATGTGCCCTTTCAGCCACCAACAAAAACCAGCGTCTCGACGCTGTCCCCTTGTGTTGCCCCAACTTATGCCTGCGCTGCACAACCTTTGACCAATCAAGACTAGCGTCAAGACGTTGACTTATGGTGTCTCGACTGTGCGGGTAGTGATCTTGTTTTAAGATCATTTTTCATTCCGAAAAAGAGGAGACCATTTGGAGATCCAAGAGCACGACTTGGAGCACAGTGTTTCAGAGCGAGAGGGAGCTTCCCATGGAGTCCCCAGAGCGATCCGAGGCTTGGGATTGCATATCTTAGATCGGAAACGAGTTTGCCATGCTTCTTTGGAAGTTTTCTTCCCTTTTTCTATACTTTTTTTCGTTTTGTGTTTTCTTTAGGAATTTCTATTTTAGTTGTGAATTTGAGTGGCAGAATTCTGCCTTGACGTATTGTAACTCATTGCGACTCTATTTAATGCTTTATTAATATACGGACTTTTTCATATCCCCTATGATTATTCATGCTTTCGTATGCTTAATGCGGTTTAATGTTTTGATCAAGGATTAACCTTGTTGCATGATTTAAGTTTTAGCTCAAGAGAGTCGGGCTTAGATTAGATCTCGATTGCATGACTATAGTAGGCTAGCGTGATGAGCAAAAGTCTATTTTAGAAAAGCATGTGTTATTATCTCTAATGGGTCTATTGTGAACCGTGATGACTACGAGGTTTTCCCTGAGCTCGAGAGTGGATGAGATCACAATGGGTCTACTAAGGGGTGGTAATCGGTGGGTAGTTCGTAATGCGTTGCTAGGTGTGTGGGTAATAGACCGAGAGGTTGAGTCTGCATGTTTAGTAAGAGACTAGCTGAGCTCGAGAGAGGCAGCCGGCCGTTAGTTAAACCCAGCTTATAATTGCATGGCGATAGGGAAGTCTGTTTTTCGTAAAATTCGGTGTCACAAAACATAGCAATTAAAGTCAAGGCACGTTCTCCTTATGTGTCCTCCACCTATCTAGGAGTAGGAGTAGTGTAACTTAGATTTCCTTTTAATAATGGATTCCCTAGATAAAATGAGGTGTAATTATCTGTGGTAATCAATCAAATTAGAAACCGAATCCCAAGGACGACACTCGACACTCATATTCACAATACTAAAATTGACACGTACACTGCGATGCATCGCACTGAGTGGCGAACAAGTTTTTGCCATCTGCTGGAGATCGATCGAACATCCAGTATTGGTGTCATTAATAATTTGAGTGAAGACACGCTCTCCTTATGTAATCTCCACCTATCTAAGAGTAGGAGTAGGGTAATTTAGCTCTTTCTTTTAATAATCGATTTGCTAGATAAAATATGGTGTGACTATATGTGGTACTTAATCAAACCAGAAACCAAATCTCGAGGATGATACTCGACAATCAAATTCACTATACTAAAACTGACCCATACACTTGCAGTTATGCAATGCTGCCCTTAGTTAGACAAAGGATTCATACGCTCTAGCATTTCACCTTGAGCTGCACCAGTCCTGTTCATGAAAAAGAAAGACGAGTCCATACATGTATGCATTGACTACCGGAAGTTGAACAAGGTGATGTGTGGAATAAATACCCCTTACCTCAAACTTATGACCTCATTGACCACAACTACATGAAGTAGCTGTTTTCTCAAAAATTGATCTGCGGTCTGGATGCCATCAATTGAGTGTAAAAGATGAAGATATTTTGGTCCTTTAGATCTAGGTATGAGCATTGTGAAATTGTGGTAATGTGCTTTGGCTTAAAGAACGCATCGACAATATTCATGGAGCTGATAAATAGGGTGTTCAAGGACTTTCTTGACACCTTTGTGATTGTGTTCATTAATGACATCCTAGTTTACTCAAAGATAGAAGAGGAGCATGAAAACCACCTTAGGAAAGTCTTGACAAAGTGAAGGGTGAATAAGTTATATGACAAATTCTCTAAGTTGGAGTTTTGGCTAAGACATGTATCTTTCCTAGGACACGTGGTATCTGGAGACAAGTGTTTTAGTGGACCTAGCGAAGGTAGAATCAATGACGAATTGGTCTTTTCTATCGATTATCGGTGAGGGACGTACTTTCTTGCATCTAATAGGTTATTACCGTCGATTTGTTCAGGACTTCTCTAGTATAGCCTCACCTACGATTCAGATGAGGTGGAAGGGCGACTGGTTTGTGTGGAATGAAGAATGTGAAGTGAGCTTCCAAGAACTTAAGCAGAGGTTGATTATAGGACCAATGCTCATTGTACATGAGAAACCAAGAGATTTTGTCGTTTATAGTGATGGCTCCAACAATGGGCTTAAGTATGCATTGATGCAACATGGCAAGGTTATAGCTTATGCCTCTTCCCAGTTGAAGATCTATGAGCATTAGTATCTAACTCATGACCTAGAGCTAGGAGTGTTAGTGTTTACTTGAAGTTTAGGAGACATTATTTATATGTCAAAAAGATCCAAGTGTTTTTGGAGCACAAGAGTCCAAAATACTTCTTATCACAGAAGAAGCTGAACATGAGGTAGTGGAGGTGGCTCGACCTGGTAAATGATTATGACTATGAGATTTTCTACCACCTGCGTAAGGCAAATGTGGTGGTAGAAGCTCTCAATAGGAAGACAGTGCATACATCAGCCACGATCACTGCTCATACTAAGATGCGTAAAGGCTTAGAGCACTTACTATGCATCACTGCATGTGAACGAGCCAATCGCAGTATAAAACGATCGTGAAACCTATTATCGTCATCTGGGAATGAAGTTGCTAATTCTCTTAATTAACGATCAATATTACCAATTTTGTCTTGCGATGTAATGCTTATGTGTAAACTAATTTAAAGCAAAGCTAACAAAAATCCACAATTTGGAGGAAAGTTTAAGGAACAGGAATCCTAGGGTGTTGGCTCATTTTTAGACTAATTGAATGATTAAACAATACAAAGCATAATTCAAATGCTAATTTTATAGCCTTAGAAACAATTAATCTAGGCTGACACTCTCAAGTCACCTGAAATAATTTCTTGCATTTACTAATCAATTGTGGAAATTTGCCCCTTTCTAATTTTAGCCTTAATTAATAACCTACAATTTCCATGCGTAAGTCCTATTTTCCTAGCATTTAAGTCACAATTTACAGCCCTTTTTTCAAGCAAAGCTGTAAACTCACATTCATTCCAACATTCTCATGAAATAACATATCAATAGTAAAATATTAAGAAGAAACAACAATTAAATGAAGCCAATAAATGTTTAATACATAAAATTAAGCTTAGAAACACCAACACCCTAGAATTACAGAAGTTTAGCACTCATTGTTCACAAAATTGCAGTAGAAAAATTAATAAAATAGTAGCTAAAAAGATTAGGGGGAGAGATAAACTTCTAGGTCGCTCCAGCATTGTCTTCACCGCTGAACTGCTGACCGTGCTCTCGATTTTCACCTTTGAACACTATATAATACTCCCTTAAGCTCCAACATAATTACCCAGGCCAATTTAGTAACTTTCTTTGAAAATTACACCCAAAATGGCTCTCTGGAAATCCTAGGTTGAAACAATTTTTATATAACAGTAGCCAATAGCATCAAGTTGCTAGAGGGCAACATCTGGACATGCACTAAAATATTTACGGAAGTTCCATTGAATTAGACTGCAAAATGGTCATTTTGAAGTCGTAGCATCACAATGCTACTTCGAAGGAGTGCATGCAATCCACTCGCCACTAACTGTGTCGAGGTCCCATTGCATGGCATCAAGATGCTATGGTCTGCAGCAACCTATTTCGTGCTTTTCTCTTCACTTTTGGGTGTTTGAACACTAGCCCTAAAATAGAACTTTTAGAGTGCTATAAACTACCCCAAGCTTAGAGTTTTACTAGTCCCAAGCAAAACAAAACACTAACCAATAAACACATAAAAAACCTCAATACTTGCATGCTTAAGATTCGAACCTCATTGCACAATGAAATGTAATGGGCATAACAATGTAAACATTCAAAAATTCTATTAATGAGAAAGTTCAAGGCCAATTCTAATCATTCCTCATATGTGTGTGAGAGCTCATCTCGTTTTAATTCTTATAAGTCCGAATTGCATTTAATAGGGCTTTCCTTAGGCTGGCCCTACTTTAACACCCAGGCATTGTTAAGCAAAATCTTTTAAGTAGCTTCAGAAAAATCATTTTCACTATTTCTTTTCATTTGCTTTTCTTTTTCATTTTTTCTCATTTCTTTTTCTTGTAGCTAGAAGAGGAGCCTAATCAAAAAGTAACCTTCATTTTGGCTAACCCACATTGGAGATGAAAGGTATCCAACTATGAGCAACACGTCTATCTTTCATACAAAGGCAAACCATGGACGTCATGATTGCCCGTGAGGAGTAGTCCTCTTTAAACACATCCATTTAAGCACAAAAACTACTTAACCTAGAAGTTCACCTAGCCAATATTTGGACTATTTGGAAGACATCTAAAACAAAACATCATTAAAGACACGCTATACCTTTAGAATCCTGAACCGATGGTCTATGTGCTCGAGAACAAGGGAATAAATGAAAGATTTAAACCATAACTCACATCAGAAGTACAGTTTCCCATTTCCAATATTTCAACACCACATGCAAATCAAAGTAATTCTTCAGCAATCATAATCCAAAACAAGCAAGCATAGATAGTTCTACTATTAAGCACGCAACAAAAACACAGGAGCGCAATAAAGAATTCACAAGTATTCTATTCTAAGTAGCAAACAATACTAAGGACACCCCACCCAAAACTTGAAATCATGCATTGTCATCAATGGATGAAAAAGAAAACAAAGCATAAGAGTAAACGATACTAGCATAGAGGATGAGATGGTCCCCAATAACACAGGCAAGTGGATTGAGTACGATGGTGCTTTGGACTCTTGCACAAGGGAAAAATTCAGAGGAAAAAAAAGTAAGCCTTGCTTACAAAAATACTAACAGAAACAAAAACACAAAGAAAGGTGAGCAAACTTTGGGTGCCTCCCAAGAAATGTTTGGTTTAACGTCCTTGGATGGACTCACTAATGCTCAAAAGGCCTCAACAAGGAACATCTCATCCAACTTTCGCTCCTTTTCTCCACAGATGGCTTCACTCTTTGTGCATTCACCTTAAATGTTGATCCATCTTTTCCTTACAACTCAACTGCTCCATAGGGTGACATGCTCTTCACCATGAAGGGTCCGGACCACCTAGACTTAAGGTTCCCTAGAAACAAACGTAAGTGTGAATTAAATAAAAACACTTTCTTGCCATGTTGGAAGGACCTTTATAGTGCATGGTGACTGTGCCATATCTTGGCTCGTTTCTTATACAGCTTCGCATTCTCATAGGCTTGACTCTAAAATTCCTCAATTTCGTTCAACTGAAGTAATCGGTGTTCTCTTATATAATATTAAGATAGAAAGTTAAGTTACACTACTCCTACTCCTAATTAAATGGAGGTGACAAATTGAGAGCGTGCCTTAGACCGAATTTGCATCCTTTCGGATAATACACTTTATTAACAAATAGAAAATTCTATCATGTTGCAATCATAAGCTGGGATTAATCTAACATTCAAGTTCCTCTCTCAAGCTCAGCTAATCTCTCACTAACATGTAGACTCAACCTCTCAGTCTATCACCAACATACTAGCAATGCATTAGCAAATTCCCACTTATTATCACCCCTTAGAAAACCCATTGTGATCCCATCCTCTCTTGCGCTCAAAGCAATTCCACTTGTCATCACAGTTCAGAGCAAATCCCGTAGAGATAATAATTCATGCTTCTATTAGTAAACCCACACTCTCGCATGATAATTTACAACAGTCATGCATTCGATATTCTAATCTGACTTTTACTCTCTGAGCTAACACTTAAATCAATCCAACAATTTAATATTTGATCAGGAGATTAAAAAGCATTAGGCATACGAACACATGAATGAATCACAACGAGATAAGAAAAATCTATAATTTAAACAAGCATAAAAAAACGTCCCAATGCCTTACAAAACAATCTAAGGCAGAGTCCCGCTACTCAAATCCACAATAAAAACAGAGACTCCCTTAACGAAATTACAAAACACAACTAAGTTAAAGAAAGGTAAAGAAAAATCACGAAGATGCGTACCGTACTCGTTCCTGTTGTGAAGCCCATAATCTCGAGCCTCAGATTGCTCCAAGACTCCATGGGAAGCCCTGATGCCTTATGGAAAACCAAGCTCCATCGTGTATTTTTGTCTCTCCAAATGGCCTCCTCTTTTCCATAGAAGAAAATGAGGTTTTAAATGCATTCTACCCGCAGCGTCAAGATGCAGGAAGACAGCATCTCGATGCTAGGCTTAAGTTGCTCCAAAGGCATGCAGCGCATCCATCGCTTAGGGCATACAAATAGCGTAGCGTTAAGATGCTTGAAGTAGTATCTCAATGATAATTCGAAGGCATGAAGGGTTGGGGCACGCAGGTGGCTGATGTGCTACGACATTGAAATGCCCATAGTGATGTCGAGACGCTGTTGTCCTCTAAGCATGCGGTAGGCTGGGCACGAGCAGAATGTGGGGGCATCTAGACGTTGCTGCCAATTTTGGGATCCCACAAATCTTCTTTGTGTGGGCGTTGAGACGCCCAAGGCTGGCGTCTCGATGCTGCTATGTATCTAGCACTCTTCTTTTCAACTTTTGGGTGTCTCAACACCCTTGCTCGGCGTTGAGATGTTGCAACCTTGGATCAACATGTATTTTGGCCGCAATTCTTCATTTCTTGACTCTTATTATGCTCATTTTTTAACCCGATCAGCTCCAAAATTTTTATTTTTACCAAATAGTGCTCGGTACCTATAAAGTAACAAATAAACTCATGAAAGGTCCAAAATTACATCACAAAATTATCTAATACTAAGCCTAAGGATAGAACATTTTGTGTGTTATCATCCTGCTTTTTGGAAATCGAAGTTTAGCTTTTTTATGGTTATTAACTCTTACAATAAGAGTTAAGTTGGGGGTCTTTTAAGTGCATCATAAGTCATGAATGATGTTTTTGACACCTTTTTTAGCATGAATTATGTGGTTTATCACTTGTATTTACTTTTGAGCTAATGAATTGATGGTTATTGTGATTAAGGTTAAGTGATTAAACTTTAAAGAAAAATGACTGATCTGTGTTAAATTAGCAATTTTGTTGTAGCATCCCAGTTGGCAGAAGAAATTTCCGCTGCATTAGTGAGCTGGAAGAAATGGGAAATGACGTGGCACTTCATTAATTGAGCTAGCATTTGGCACGTGATTGAGCAGAAAGAACAAGTAGGAGAGCTCCATTTGGATTAAATTGACATTCAGCCCTTTCTTGGTTGCCAAAGTGGATTAGATGGTGAAAGAAAAGAGATAAAAGAAGAACAAGCCCCCAATTACGGAGGGGAGAGTTGATTTTTCCTACATTCCTCTACTCTTAGAGAAGAAGACAAAGGGTTGGACCCTGTCCAAGCAGAATTTTCAAAAGAAGGAAAGGGAGAGGAGAACGCTTGCTATAGAGGGAAGATACTTTTGGAAAGAAGGCTTCTCTCACTCTCTCCCTCCAAATCTTTTGTCTTGTTCTTTTCTTTTCTTTTCTTTCACTAAAGTTCAAGTTAAACTTCATTTCGTTTGCAAGCATTCAACATTCGGATTTTATTTTCTTTAATCATGTTTGGGTTAATTTTAGCTAGCTGTTTTCCTCTACATTTGAGCATGAACTAAGTACTCTAAGGCAAGGGTTAGGGATTTGATTTTGTTGAACTGTTGCAAAGTTGTACAACAGCTTTTAGCTGGCTTTTTAAAGATTGTTAATGATTCTTAATTTGATTAATCAAGTTATATTGGTTGGCCATCTCTACAAATTGCATTTTAGTATGAACTTGGAAAATAAGGAAAAAGAAGTACTAATTGACCCCTTTAACATTCTTATTAGCTGAATCTATTTTTGGATTTATGAGTGAGCTAGGAGTAGCCTTTTCCTAATGCACTAAAAAGAACACTAGAGCTTAGAGAGTAACTAAGAGCATGAAAATGAACTTGGTAGTTTGACTTCGGAAGAAGCGTTGATGCTGTTATGTGGTACAAAGACAGTGCAGAATTGTTGTAGCATCCTATAGCAGTCAGCAAAAAAATTCCCTAATCTGAGCCTGTTTCTATTCAATTCGCACAAAATACCCATCAACCAATCTTCTAAATTTTACTCCTAAATTCCTTAGTCTATTTTTTGTCTTTGATCAAACTAAATTTTGGTTTTAAGAAAGTATTTTGTTCAATTATCCTTGTGGATCGACCTTGTTACTACAAATTCAGGGTGTACACTTGCACTTATTGTTTTTCAACAGTGGCCCAATACGCCGTGTTCTCCAACTTCACAGGTAAATGACAGGCCTTCCCAAACACCAAGTTGTACGATGATGTACCAATTGGTTTCTTTAAGGCCGTTCTGTACACCCATACAGCCTCATCGAGCCTCTAAGACAAATCTTTCCTGTTAACTTGAACAATATTCTCCATAATCTACTTAATTTTTTTGTTATAAATCTTCACTTGACCATTAGTCTAGTTGTGATATGCTAATGAATCCTTATGCTTAACTCCATGTTTTTTTAACAACGAATTAAACAGGTTATTGCAGAAATGGAATCCTTCATCACTAATAATAGCCTGAGGTGTGCCAAAACGTGCAAAAATATGCTTCTTCAATAATTACAAAACAACACATGCATCATTTTTCCTATAGGCTACTGCATCTACCTAATTAGATAGATAATCAACAGTAACACGAATGTACACGTATCCATGAAAAATAGGAAAATTACCCATGAATTCGATACACAATATATCAAAAAGTTATACCTCAAGATTAGGTGTAAAAGGACATTCATGTTGTCGAGATATGTTACTTGTTCTTTAGCACCTATCACATGTCCTAACGAAGATGTAGCAATCTTTAAATAAAGAAGGCTAATAAAAACCAAATTATAGAATCTTTGCTGCTATACGAGTAGGGCCAAAGTGACCACCACAGGAAAATGAATGCCACTTCTCTATGATCTTCACAATCTCCTTCAAAGGGATACATCTCTTGATAACATGGGCAGAGCAAACTTTAAGAAGAACTAGTTAATCCCAAAGATAAGATTTGACATCGAGTAGGAACCTCTTCTTTTGTTGGGAGTTCATCTCAAGTGGCAAGACTCCTCTTGCAAGAAAATTTACAATATTAGTAAACCAAGGCCAATTATGCCCCACCCAATATAGCTTCTTGTCAGGGAAGCCCTTAGAGATGCGGTGTCAAAGTTCAGCTTAGTGATCCGACTCTCAATCCTCGACAGTTGGTCAACTACCACATTTTCACATCCATTCTTGTCTTTAATAAAAAATATTCAAACTCCTGCAACAAAAGGATCCATCTTATTAATCTGGGTTTACCATTCTTTTTATTGAATAAAGATTTGAGTGCAGCATGATCAGTGTGAATAGTGACTGCAGAACCAAGCAAGTAAGATCTAAATGACAGGTGTATCAACATACATGTGCAGCAGATTAGGATCTAAAACACTCTAACTAGCTCAAATGATTAAGGAAAATCATGCTATTAAGGAGGAAAAACAGGGAATATAGAAAACTCACCTTTGAAGTTCAATTCCTCCTCTATCTCCGGTGGATTTGTTCTTGAATCAACTCCCGGACCACCACTAGAGTCTTCCCGACTATTCTCCAGCCTTGGAAAGGGATGGTTGGATCCCTTGATTGGTGAATATGGGAGGAAGGAAGATGGTGTTTGGTTTATGTTCAACACATGAACAACCAAACTTTGGGAGGTTTTTTCAACACTTTCATCAATCTTTTTGTGCATGAATTTGAGGCCTTTTTATAGCCTAGATCATGCATAACTACCTCACCCATGATTGACACTCAATCATGGTGAGGTAGAGCATTGGATTTAAGGTGGCAAGATGTGGGCAAAAGATGAGGAAGAACATGGAAATTCACCAAAAACCACATTTCCTACTTTTCCACTTTTCTTTTACTTTTTTTCATTTTTCAATTTTATTTTAATTTCCAAAATTAAAACCAAATTTAATTTAATTAAATTAAAAACATTTTCTAATTTAATTAATTATTTTAA
>JAOANK020598458.1:0-11959 GCA_026257165.2 Telfairia occidentalis
ATAGTAATAAGTATGCACATACTCTACCTCTGCGCAAGTGTTAGTGGATAAGAAATCTTAACCTTCTAAAAACGAATATATTCAACGGATTAAAGACATATTTTTCTGACCAAGCGATCATGAATTTGAATCCTCTAACTTCTACATATTGTTGAACTAAAAAAAAAAAATATTTAACCTTGAACTTGACAAAAAAATATTATAAATTTTGACCAAAATATTGTTAAAACAATGTTCTTATATTCATTTAATAATATTAGTGAGTTTATAATAGTTTCTAAATTGTTTGAGGATTAAAATCAAATAAAAAAATTCAGTGAAAAATTAATAGAGCTTGAATTTTAAACTTAAACTTAAACTTCAATCTTTTCTTTCTTAAAACTCATTTTAAACTTTTTCTTTCTTGAAACTAGTTTTAAACTTCAATGAAAACAGGGCTAAATATAAAAGTGCTAGAAAATCAAAATTTTTAACAAAAAATAAATTTGCTGTCATTACAGTGTAACAATTAATATTATCCAATTCCAAGGACTGAGATAAGAAATCAGTTGCTCCAGCCATTGCTTTTAGATATCAATTGAAAGATAACCACTTCCTTTTTTTTTTTTAATTTTCTTAATATATATAATATGTTTCTTCCCATCTCCAAAAATTTCACATATGGTAGTATAGAGATATATATATATATATATTTTCTAACTTGCATATTAAAATATTATAAAGATAAAATAGACTAGTCAATTCATTAGAATTGATAATAATTCTGTCATCATCAGGAAAAATTAGTGCAACATTTTAGAACTTAAATATATATATTTTGAAAATTAAATACCATATACAAATTAACCTCTAAAAATAAACCTTACACTAGATATCTTTCCTTTTTTGAAAAAGAAAAATCAAGTGTTATATTTAAAAATAGATTTAAATTGTTTTTAACATAACAACTAAAATTATAACCATACATTTTAAAACTAGACACATAATATAGCATTTAGGAGTTTTTAAATTTCAAGAATCAAAATCTTATTTTAAAATATAAGAATGTAAATAAACCGAAGATATAAAATATATCAAATGCTAATTTCTTTTTTAAAAAAATTATGCTGATTATATTAAAAAAAATCCATTTCAGCTGAGAATCAATCCAATCAACTCCGGCCTGATCTGGAAAAAAAAAAATCAAATCAATCCCTGGAAAAACAAAAACAATAAAAATATCAATAATAATAATAAAAAAAACAATTCATTCATAGGAGAAAAGAAAGAGAAAAATGCAACAATCACGTCACAATTCACAATGAAAAAGAGGCAGCCAAACCATTTTTACCTCATCTGGAGAAAAAGGAAAAAGCACCAAAGCAAACGACGGATGCAATCTGGCGAAATTGGCTGATAATCACTGTAATATGCTTATCTCGCGGCCCACGGCACAAGGAATTGTGAAATGAACGGACGGAAACCGTCAAAACAGACGGCGGAGACAACGGAATGAGGATGCGAGAGGCAACAACACTGCTAATGGAGAATTTTCCGAACCCTAAATCTATATCTGGTCCGAATTAGAAGTGATAGAGACCTTATTAGTTCATGTGAGTTTGATTAAATTTTGATCGATTGCTGGATTTAATCGCAATTATAGGTCTGATTGCCGATTGCCGATCAACATATAAATTCATATCCAGACCTTATAAAATATTAATTTGTACAAGGAGATTTTCAGAGTTCTGTAGTGAATGCCGGTTACGGTCCTCCTGAATTAGGGAAAAAATGATAGTACCGTCCCGATCGCAGGCCCGTACATATGCCGCCACAGGAGATCAGAATCGCTGCGTCCATCTCCGGAAACTCAGAGATTAGGCAATAACTAACCAAAGAGTTGTTTCCAATTTCAACCTACCAAATGATTATAATGTTTCTTCGGCCTTGGACATAATCGACAGCCGGCTACGCTTTGGCTTAAAATCGACTCTGCGCCGTTGCTGATGTGAAGAAGGACGAATCAAAGCCGCCAAAGCTCGCTTCACTAGATCACCTTCAACCCCTCCGATTCGAACCAGAGAGTTCGTCATCGCCGATCTACGCGCATTCAGTCTACTCGGCGAATACGGCGCGTGAGGCTGCGAAATAATGCCTTTATGGAGGCTACACCGGAACGAACCAGGGTGCGTGGTAGGAGAACACATACAGGTCCTCTTCGAACTGCTCCGCCTCTGCACCACTTGATTATTAGTATTACCACCGCTGCGAGAAGAAACAGACACGGACCTGTTCGGAGAGGTCGCGCGGTCGAGAGAAAACCGCACGGACGGCGCGGAAACTGGAGACGAACCGTGAAGCTTCACACGCGACGGGGAAGTCGATCTGCAGAAGAAGGAAGTGGCTGATCTGGAGGCCGAGAAGCTGGAGGTCGACGACGCGAACGCCGACGGAGATGAACTCCGGTAATTGTAGAATCTTTCGGACGGTGAGAGCGATCGGAGGACTGATCCGTTTGATCTTCGAGAAGTTGCCGCCATTTTCGTCACAGTAGAGAGAGAGAAAGAGAGAGAGAGAGAGAGAGAAGGGGGATGAACCTAGAGCCTTCTGCTCGGCTTCTGCCTGATAGGCCGCGTTTGGCTGTTGAGTTTGGCAAACCCGTTTTCACTCGAACTATGTATTTATAGTGGTTCGACGGACGAGAAGAGAAAATCTTCAATTTCTCGCGATATTATCAATTTTCTGGACATCTCCTTTTTGGAGGCATCCTTTGCACTCATACCCTCGATCTTTTCTATATTTGTGATACTATGACATGACAAATTTTTAATTACATATATTAATTCTATTATTAATGAATAAATAAGTAGGCTTGATTTTGTATTTAATTCTTGAATATTATAATAAGGGTAGAAAATAATAGTAGATAGGAACTCGAATGAAGAATGACTTCACAAATCTAAGCACAGTTTTAACTGGTTAAGATATATATTTTCGATAAAAAAAATTAAAAGTTTGAATCTCTACTCCCTCACATATTGTTAAAGTGGAGTGACTTTTAATTATAACTGACAAATATGAACTCTATACATTTATAGAAATATTTGTTTGATTTAGCTTTAACCATAAAAACCTATTAGGGTTGATGACTTAAAAAAGAAAAATGGTTTGGAAGAGAAGAAAAAAATTTAGAACAAATTGTTGTGAGGTGCGAAGTTGAAGAAAAATAAATATTAGAGTTAGCAAAATTCTTAATAAAATCAAAAGAAGAACTTGTGTGATGAATGGAAAAAAAAAACATCACAATTTTTTTTAAAAAGGTTATTCTATATTTTATTAAGATTAAAAAAAAAAGAAAATTACTTCAATTACGAGTAAATTAAGTATTTATTAAACTTTATACAACTACCTACTACCATCCACAAAAAATCAATGGTTTGATCCCTGCTCATTGTTGAACTTAACAAAATATATTCATTAAATATCATGTTAACAACTTAAATATTAGCTAAATTTTATTTGAGAGTTTAACAACAATATTAAGCAATAAATAATAATTGATATTGTTTTAAAAAATAGTCGACAACTAGTCAAAATACGTAAATTTGAACATAAATTTTTTTTTTTAGTTCAACAACATGCGCAGTAAAGGAATTCGAACCTATGATATTTTAATCAGAGGGATATGTCTTTAACCAGTTGAGTTATGCTCGATTCAACAAATTTGAACATAAGTTAGTAGAAAAGACATTGACTGTAATTATTGAACAAAAAAAATTAGCCAAAACATATATGACATTTGTTTTAAATTGAACTCTTCAATCTTATACTTAAATTGGAATGTTAAAAAAAAGCAATAGATAATAAATATAAAGTCTTGTGTCTGGGTGCGGTGGAATCTTGGGTTATTATTTATTACAATTTTAAAAATTTTTCTTAATTAGAAATAAAATAAAGTAATAATAATAATAACAAAGCATCATTATTAATTGTAACAGTGAGAAATAAATAATAATAATAATAATAATAATAATCATGTAAATCCAATATGGGGACAAAAATACATGTGATGTTCCCTGTAATTATTGAACAAATAATTCAATGAATAATCACCTATTTAACTTTAAATTTGATTTTATTAATTTTAAACAGGATTCATTATATAATTAAAAAAAATGGGAGCATCTATTTGTTATTTATCAACCTAATTTCTATGTCGTTACACTCCCTGACCATCTTAATTTAAAACATAATTATGTTTGCTTTAAGGTTAATTAAAAATTCATTTATCTAAGTTGATGCCACTAAAAATTATGTTAAATATAATGAAAAATTAAAATGATGATAATGATAAACAACAAATTTTAACCTCAGTAATGATAAAACAGACCATAATTTTTTTTAAAGTATAAAGACTATGAAATTAATAAGTTAAAG
Source organism: Telfairia occidentalis (assembly GCA_026257165.2). NCBI lineage: Eukaryota > Viridiplantae > Streptophyta > Magnoliopsida > Cucurbitales > Cucurbitaceae > Telfairia > Telfairia occidentalis. The sequence goes on from JAOANK020598458.1 coordinate 4,417, forward strand.
TATAGAGACAAAATTGATACCTACACAGTAACATAAAAACTCAAAAATGAAAGATGCAATTTAAACATATTATTAAAAATTGAAAAACAGTACATTAATATTTGAAAGGCACAATGAAAGAACTAAAATAGATTTTAATCTTAAAATAAAATAATATCATGGTAAAAAAAATTCAGATTTTGATCTTTTAAACTTACATGTTTATTCTATTTTTTTTTCATAAATTCTGAAAATATGAATTATAGTCTTTTTATTATAAAAAAACAATCTTTTTTGTTATTTAAATTTCTAATACTTAACCCAACTAATTTATGTGGCTCCACAACATACTCAAATAAACACGCATTAATATACATATTCAAAATTATATTTAATGAACAATGAGTGATAAAAGGTTAGCAAAAACTAAAATATTTATTCTTTAAAATTTTAGGGTTAAAATGGACATTTTCTAATGATTATAACTTTATAAGCATGTGCTAGCAGCCAAGCTTTGTCTGTCATGATATTTAAAATAAGTACGCGGGCCGAACAGCAAAAATAAAAAAATAAAAAACTTTTTTTTTTGGTGGGAAAATTTGCAAATGATGTTTAAGTTTAACCCAACCAACCCCTGACGGTTGGGTTAGTTGAACCGGCCTGTGGTTCAGCTGAGTTTTCAGTTTTAAATTTTTTTGTATGTTGCTTTTTTACTTCTTCTTCTTTTTCTTCTTTTTTTTTTTTTTGGCGTTTTAAACTCAAAAATGGAAAAACGACAAAAATGGTACCGTTTGATCTGACAGCTGTCTTCCTAATCTACAGTTGCTTGCCACGTAAGCTGTCAGATCCGCTTTGAATTACACGTCCAGCCGAGCCTATCCAATAAGGTATTTTCCTCTGTATTACCGAAATTGTCCCCATTTAAATTAAAACGATTTAAATTTTAAATTAAATTAAATTACATAATTTAAATATTGGGATAGATTTTATTAAAACAACATTTGCTTGTATACCGTTGTGTAGTAATTTTTTTACCCACCATCATTATATTTTTTACGATTAAGAGAAAAGAATGTAAAAAGAAGTTCATTTCTATTTTTAAAAATTAATTAAGTAGTTTTCGAATTTTTAATCATAGTATGTATGAAGATTCCTAAAATTTTATTTTAATCATAGAGATTTTTTTTAGTTTAATGATAAAGAAAATTAATGTGATGGTAGGCTACACGTGTAAAAATTTGAAAGCATATATGACATCATTTTAGTAATTAAATGGATGTGATGGCTATTGTGTAAAAATTGATTATGTGAATAATGAGAACGAGTGTCAAACCGAACATAGCTCAACTAGTTAAAGACATATCTCCCTAATCAAGAGGTTTTGAGTTCGAATCCTCTCACCCCACATATTATTGAGCTAAAAAAAAAAAATTATAATAATAATGAGAACGAGTTCAATTAGATGTTGTTAGTTCAAATGAAGTTGTAAAAATGTATTATAGTTTAATTGATAAATTTTCAAAATGTCTATTTTAGACATTGAACTTTTTAAAAAATATTTTTTTTTAGTTCTCGTTTTTTGTCGTCATGAATTATTTAGTAAATGAAGAATGAGACTTTAAGTATGTCTATTAATATGTTCACAAGAATATGTAGTTGAGCTAAATAGATTGGTTGAGACGAGAATTAGATGAATAGAACTTAGGTGACAAAATAACAACCAAAATCAAAATAGTTTTTTTTTAAAGTCCAAAAACTAAATTGAATAAACTTAAAAAATTAGAAACTAAAATGAGATTTAAATTTTGTAAAGTCCAAAATTTTTAGATGTATCTATTTATATGTCAGCATAAATAACATTTAAATTAACTAACTAAGATATATATTTTGAATGGTTAAGAATCGAAATGGAATAAAGTAAAAAATGTGACAACTAAAAGAGGATTTAATTTATTTATTTTATATGATTTTTCAATGAAGGTGACATCATATGATGTTCATTTATTTTGACTATATATTACATTCTAGTGAAGTCACCTTTTTTTTTTATATAGATAATTACACTTTAAATAAAGATAGAAATAGGTTACTAATGGTCACTAAAGCATTGTGGAATCTATTTCAATTATTTCACTTTTAATCAATAGAATTTTATAAACACATTAATTTAGACTCCATTTAAAATCATATTGTTTTTAAATTTTCATTTTTAGAAATTATGTTGGTTTACAACTAATTTTTTCTACTCCTTCTCAAATCTTAATCAAATTTAAAAAATCATATTCGAGGGGCTCAATCTCAACCGTCTAATTAATTTTTGGTTCTAATATACAAAATGGTCCCCAAATAATATTTAGGCATAAAAATGACATCTTGAAGAATTGAGTATATATTTGAGACGTTATTTATGATTATAAATACGGTTGGTTTAGGCATCAATTTTTAAGAATAAATCAGGTGGTTGGGAAATTCAAAAAAAGAAAAAAAAAAAAAAAGGTTAAAGTGGTTGGGTGTAACATTATAAATTTAATAATAACATTCACATATTATTTGTTCTCTTTTCATTTCAAAAACCATTGCAAGAAAATAAATTTTCCCTTTGAAAGAAAAGAAGAAGCATAACTAAAATAGTATATTAATATATTTAAACGGTCGATTTTTAAATTTTAAAGAAAACGAAATATAGTTTAAATCTTATTATATTGTTGAATTATCTTACATCGAAGAGTCTCCAATGTTTCAAATATTTTGTTTTAAAATATAAATAATAACAAATAATTTTTAGTCACGGTTATTAATATTTTTGTAAGTTACATTTCACATAAACTTTTTTTTAGTTCAACAATATGTACGGGTGAAGATTTGAATTTCTAACCCAAACAATTGAACTCTGTTTAGCTTTAGTGGCATAAATCTTTATTTATATATAAAAGAAACATTTAACAAAAACTTAAGAATTGTATGACCATCGTCGCTTTTTTTTATCTACGTGATGAGTAAATTTTTACGTAGACAAGTGTTTGAAGCTACACATATATTAGCTTTCAAAAACAAATTTGAGTTTATGTTAAATCGGTATAAAAAAATTGATGGTAAAGACTAAAATAGTTGTTTTTGTGGAAAATTTAGAAACAAAAGTAAAGTATAAAATGTTGAAAATTGAAATAAAATTTAAACCTAAATGGTAAAAGAAGAAACACAAATCATAAAATTCAAACCGAGCATAGCTCATTGACCAAAAGGTCCTGAGTTCAAATCTCCACTCCAACATGTTGTCGAACTAAAACAAAACCTATGTCATGATTAACAAACCAGACACTATATTATTAAAATATTAAAAGAACCCAATATATTTTTTAAAATATTATTTTATCACGTCTTTAAAAAAAAATTTAGTTAATTTTTCTTATTGGATTAGATAGGTTTTGAGTTTGCATACACTTATACTTTGCAAAAAGGCAAAAAAAAAGTGTAGATATTTTAAGAAAGGGAGAAATATCATGTTGTTAATAATTAAAAAGTGTTTGATAACGATCACTCTTTCATAAAGGTCGATCTTTAATTCCCTAATTAAGAGGGAACAATTGTTTATGCATAACTATTTTCAAGCAATTCAAATATCAAATATTGGCTTAAAAATCCACATCTTACACTTATTTAATTTTCAAATCAACTAAATCTATTTAAATTGAAATACATGACTAATCCCATGGAGTTTTTTTTTTTTAATAATAAATATTTTGGTCTAAATTCATATGTTTGAAGAAATTTCGTTCATCAAACTCGACAGGACTGTTCATAGAGACATTTTAAACGTACTACATGTGCTCATCACAGGGCTTAAAGTTATATCTTTACTCGATTTTGGCCAATTTTGATTCTTTTGGCTTAGATTTAGCAGCACGTCACTACCTCATGACAATTATCTTGATCACTTAGTTTATGCATCATGAACATTTTCTCCATCTCATAAACAGTCGGCCTTCTCGTTAGAGTCGCACCACTTTACTTAGTCATGCTATGTATTTGTCTCAATTTACAATTTTATCTCTATAAATCATAGTTTGTTTTAAACTGATTATAGGTTTCATATCTATTTTAAATTTCTTTATTGGATAAACTCTTGAATAAGGAATAATTCTCTAAAAAAAGATTGTTACAACAATTAAACACTTCACAAGATATGACACAAACGTTAATTATTGGACTTCTCAAACCTTTTTTTTTTTCCTTTTTCACACATGATCAATAGGCTAATTAGGACAAATTACCACTATTTGCAAATCTAAAAAAATCCATCCTTTTATTTTATTTTATTTATTCATTTATTTTGGCTAATAAAAAACTGTATTTCATATTTTTAATTTACTTTTTATATGCGATAAATTAGATAACTAATAGCATGTTTGATATAACTTTTTTTTTAAAAAAAATTTACATAAAACATTTATTATATAAACGTTTTTGGAAGAAAATTAATTAAATACTTAATTTAGAAAAGCCTTAAATGTATTTTATATATTTTTACACATTTTCAAATTATTTTTTATTATTAAAAATTTTAAAAAGTATTTTTAATTAATTAAAAGCACTCCTTCATATTTTAATCCAACACTGTTAATGTTGAAAAAAAATATTTTTTTAATTAATAAATCGTTTAAAAGTCATATCAAACACACCTTAAGCTTCAACAAATGATCATTATCATCTATAAATTTAAATGGACCCTTATCCATGCATAGCATTTTATTAAAAGGTTATTAAGATTATTAACACTTGAAAAATTAAAAAATAAATAAACTAGTAAACTTTGAGTCATGTGTACTTGGTTTGACCTAAAAATAAACTTTAGATCATATGATCACTTAAAAAAAATATTTTTGATGCATATTATAGTGAACAGAATATATATATATATATATATATATGTAGCTAGTTTGGTAAAATCAACATTTTTATAAAGACAAAAAAAATCTTAACATTATATCAATGTAATTGATTTCTAATTTTCAAATAATATAATGAAATAAGTAAATGTGCATAGACTTGTGCTTTATCTATATGAACTTAAATTTTGAATCTCCAATATTGATCTCTATCCTTTTGGTTTTAATAATAAAAATGGTCCTTTTTCAATCATTCTCAAACTTTTATTGTGTATCACATGTTAAATATCTCGATCCATATCAAAATTAATGATCAAAATAATCCAATCTCTATTTTTTAAATACGAATCTTCGACAGAGATGAAAGAAGATAGATACGAAATCAAATAGGAATCTTTTTCTGTAAAGAATAAAAATACTTATCTCCTAGTACTATAATTTCAAGTACCATTTAGAACATTATTTTTTAAATCTGGAAAAATTAAATTGTCAACTTGCTAAATTAAAGTTAGAAATATAAATTATCCAATATTTATTATCTATTAATTTAAAATACAACGATCCAATATAATATATATATATTTTTTTAATCTTTTTTTAAAAGAGGGGATAATTATATGATTTTTTTTAGTGCTTTATCTCTTATGATATCAATCCTATTTTAAAAGAAAGAAAAGAAAAAATTTAAGTCTCTCTCAATTTGATTTGATTGCAATTACTAAAACAAATGGACAAAATAAGTAAATTAGAATTTAAATATTCCACTTTAGTGTTAGCTGTCACATGTAAACAATAAGCTCTCCACTTTGAAGCTTATCTAAAATGTCCCCATCATATATATATATATATATACAAAGGATTATGAAAAATTAAAGGGTCTATTTAAGTTTGGTGTATGCAACTTGGATGCCTTATCAAAAAAGTGGACTTTTACTTCATTTTATCTCCCACTATTATATGTCATATGATTCTGTACTTTGGACCCACATCAAATATAAGATTTTAAATTATAGAATTTGGGAATTGATAACTTCATATTCTTTATGTAATCAACAAATGTCAAGAAGATTGAAAATCTTTGGTCATTAGTAGGTATTGTGGGATAAATATGATTTTTTTTTAATAGTGTTTTTTTGTCCTTTTAACTTGCTAAGGTGTTTTTTTTTTCAACTGAGCCTAGCTCAATTGGTTAAAGCATATGTTCCTGACTTAAAGGTTGTGGTTCGAATCCCCACCTCACGTGTTGAACTCAAAAGAAAAAAATGTAAGTTTTTTTATTTGCGTCCCTAAATTTTACATAAAAATGTATTTTAGCTATTGTCATTTTCTTTTCATGAGTAATTTGGATGAAAATTTAGATAAATTTTAAAGTTTAATATTTGACTTGCTATAATGTTCCTTCAAACGTTTGTTTGAGTAAATATATATTCATTAACGAACATAGGAGTCAAATTAAGCATAGTTCAAATTGTTATGATATATATCCTTAATAAAAAAGTCGGACTTTCGTATCTCCATCCCACATTTTTATCGATTTTCCATCATACAAAACTAGCCAATTGATCAGTTAGAGAGGTTGAAAAACATACTCTCCCATTGACCACTACCTGAATATTTTTTTTAATAATAATAATGATGATGATGAAATATATAATAGGCTGCAATAACCCCGTACAATTTTGATTTTACGAAGTTGCCCCAAGTAGATCTCATTGGTCGCCCTTCTTCAACCCTTTGAAGCTCACTACTAATTGTCACTCAATTCAACGCTAGTAATATGGTTAGATTTTCACCTCATTTTTGACCTATTGACCAACTACTTTTTAAATATAAAAACAAAATTACCTATTCCGATCCATCTAAAATTGAGTAGTAGGTCAAAATCGATGTTCATTTGAATGTCGTTTCAGTCAATCTAGCTAACTTTCACCCCTAATAAAGAAAAAAACCCTAATGAGTAATCTTAATTTAGAGGATCAGTGAGGCATCATAAATGAAGATTGTGATCATTAATGGTAAGAAGTAGAGATTTTTGAAGGGCAAACAAAAGGGGCTTGTTGCTTGGTGATGGTGTATCCATAATGGTTGAAATGGGGAAGATTGAAGGGATCCTCCATAGCCAACTAAAGGGGATGATAATGACATTTTACCAAGATCTAAACAAGTAGGCCATTTGGTGTGAAGACCTAATTTTGGGAAGAGAACCAAAATATTGGTCTCTCTCCTCATGTCACTCTACTTGTTTTTCTTCTTCCCTCTAATGGACCTACTTGTCTTTTTGCCAACTTTCAAATGTGGGCCTCTAAAAAAAAGGAAGGGGAAATTATGGATTTTTTTTTTTATGCCATAAACTTTTCAACTTGTATCAATTTTTCTCTAAACTTTTAATTTCATCAAATTGAACCTCAAACTCAAATAATTGTTGTAATCTCAGTGTATTTTAGACACTACATAGGAACATATTCTCAAACTTTTTTTTTTTAATTTAAGTAACCATGTATGAAGTTTACAAAAAAAAGAGGGGAACACCCAATCCAAAAGAGTTATAATAAATTTCTCCAATTGGACAAGAGAGAAGCAATGTTATACAAATGAAAAAGATGATTCAATTTACATGAAGATAAAGCGTTAAGAAGAACATTCTAAAAAATGCCATCATAGACGGTATCCTTATCATT
>JAOANK020598556.1:0-11957 GCA_026257165.2 Telfairia occidentalis
TTTATGTCTCCACATATAGCCTAAGTATTCATATAATAGCCACGGGTTCTTTAGTTTATTGGATTTATAGAGTTATACATGATTCAATAACAACCTTACGGAATATTCAATAACAACTTTATTGACAATAGAATGTGTCTACAAGCCATTCGAGTTTTAAGACATACACACCCAACAGTAGGATCTCGAGCATTGCTGGTATCGCCAAAAGAAAAAACGATGTTATAAATTCCTCAGTCAGAATCCCAAAAATGATCTCTTGGGAGGACATCTCAAAGAATTCTGAGTGGACAATCGAAAAGGCCTTCACTATACCACAGAAGAAAGCCACCTCGATATCTCAGATAGTTGAATATTCTAGATGACAAGGTAACAATTAAATTTCAAGAGGAAGTTCCCAGCTTCGCCCAAGTAAAAGAAAATGCTAGTCTTAAAAATGCTTTAATGAATTTATGAACTCACGACCTAGCACTTCAAGAATTAAAGAACAATCTGCTAACCCTAAGGTGGTAAGATCTGAATCTCTAAGAGTCAAAGCAGTAGGGATATCAAAAGGAATACCAGATATCTACTACGAAGAGGAAAGTAAGTGATGCCTACTCAAACAGAGATGGAAGTAGAATAAGTAATGAGAGATAAATTAAACGTTATTACTGATTTATAAAATATAATGAATTTTTTCATAAAGATTTTAACTCCAAAAATAGTAGGCCATATACGAAAGAGTTTAATGAAAAATCTTTTGTGCAAGAGCGTATAGAAATTAAAAAAATGTACTTCTCTTATTTAAGAAAAAAGAGAGAAAATATTCCCTTTTTCGAATGTTTTAATAATCTAGAAATTATTCACACCTTAGAAGATGACTCAATTTGAAAATCTCTATGGTGATAAAATTATAGCAAAACCCTTCCAGCAAATAAATGAGAAGGATGAGGTTAAACCTTCTACTAACAAGGAAATAAAGAGTATACAATTATAAAATAAATACTCTAACAAATGCTCTCTTGCATCACCAAACAGGTAAACAATATAGATAAGAAAATCAAGACTCAAATCGATGGAACTTTTAAAGGAAAGTCTGACAAAAATCGGTAAGAAGTCCCTCTGATAAAACCAATCACCAATATTCCTTCCCTAGAATCTAAGGAAGAAGAAATGGTAAGAAAGGTAATTGAAAAGCTAACTAAGTTGTAGGAGAATGCTCAAACCAAAAGGATTTATGAATACTAAATGTCCATGGAAATGAGCTAGAAAGATTAGTAAAAAACGGAAAGTCTTTGGCTATAAAAGATTATGATTTAGAAGCAGAGCCATAAGGAATTCAAAGAATGGATATCCCAGGGAGAGGGTATAATTATAATAATTGACCTTTTTTTCCTGATGTAGGATACGAAGAAAAATGCGAGTTCAGAAAGACCTCGTACGATGAAACCTCCATCTATGAATGGAACTTGGATGGAATGTCAGAGCATCTCATATCGACAATGCTCAATGAAATGATTATGGCTTACCAAGCATACAAACGAAGACAAAAATCTGCACAAGAAATCTTTAGATTATTAACTGCTGGTTTCACAGGAAATCTAAAAAATTGGTGGGACAATTGTATTGATGAAAGTACAAGAAAGAATGTGCTTAACCATACTACAACTATAAAAAGAAAGTAGTTAACAAAAAGAACCATAAAGGTTGAAGGTCAAGAAAAAACTGTAGAAACAGAGACAGAGGTTGACGAAGTCATCCCAGATGTAGTGAATGAGCTAATCTGGCATTACTTACTCGTGGATCGGTCAAATTATAGACTACCAAGAAAGAGTTGAACGAATTCTGAAATCTTTGAAATGTCCTAACATGGGAGACTTCAAATTGTATAAAGACATGTTCCTAACTAAAGTAATGACTCTAATAGATTGTACTGAAAAATAGTGGAAAGAAAGATTCATTAATGGACTTTCTAGATTCATGTGGCTAAAGGTATATGAACAACTCAAAGAATATTATGAAGAGAACATCACTTGGTCTACACTAACATATGGCCTAATAGCCAGTGTCGTGATAATGTGTGGATTAAAGATCTGTACAAAAGCTAAAATACAAGAAAAGGTTCAGAAAGCATCTTTAAACCATGCAAAGGATTTAAGAACATTTTGCGCACAATATAGAGACAATAGTTAAGTCCCCTTCACAGAAAAAGAAACATTGTTTCCACAAGAAATTTTTTTTTCCAATAGACAACTTCCCCGAAAGAAGGTTCCCAAAGAGAAACTACCAATGTTACTACCAACCACCAAGGAGGTACAATGCTCCATGGAAGCCACACTACTACCAAAGAGGTGAGTCTTCAAAACGGTCAGGTAAAAATCCTAAAGAGGTAAAGAAAGTCACATGCTATAAATGTAGAAAAAGTGGTCATTATGAAAATAAATGCCCCTTAAGAAGCAAAATTAATAATTTAGAAATTGATGAAGATACAAAATGGATTTATTAAATTTAATAGATTCTTTAACAGATTACAAATCAAACTATGAATCTGCCTATAGTGATTATAGTGATCAAGTCTTAGAAGTCAACGAATACACAAATTTAGAGACAACAAGCTCAGACAGTTCTGGCCATAATGAAGGGGTTCGTGTCTGCAGAGGATGTATCGATACTCTTTCGGATGTAAAAATAAACTCTGCTGGACGTTGTAGAAAAAATTAATAAAGAAGAATCAACGAAACTAGTCCTTGAAGCCCTAAGGCAGTCTCTACAGGAAAATCAGCCTCAACCCATTCAAAAGAAAGAGGAAAATCTTCCAACAAGTCTAAATGAGATCTTCAAAAGATTCCGAAAAACCTCAAAAGGCTATAGTTAGTGACCTGCAAAGAAAAGTAAACTCATTAAAAAGAGAAATGGTTGTATGGATACAAGCCCATTCCTATGAAATAAAAGAATCAAAGAAGACCTGGGTACTAATAGGTGTCAGAGAATCAAAAGACGATGAGGCAAAATCAGAAGAAGATAAGTTCATCACCAATAAAGATGTACAGCCAGAACAAGTTGCCCAAATCACTAAAGTGTTCTCTAAAAAATGGTACACAAAAGTCGAAATAAAGATAAAAGATTTCTCCATAGAAGTGAAGGCATTGATTGATTTAGGAGGTGATCAAAATTTCATACAACAAGTTTTAGTTCCAACAAAATACTTCGAAAAGACCCTGCATGATCTTACTAGAGCCAACGTGCAAGATTTAAATATCAAATACAAATTACCAGAAGTTCACATTTGCGAAGGACTAATTTGCTTTATTACTTCTTTTCTCTTAACTAAAGATCTTGAACAAGGATTAATCCTTGGTACACCTTTTCTAACCCAATTATATCCCATATAGGTATCTGCAAAGGGTGTAAGCTCTCGAATCGCACAAGAAGAACTATTTTTTGAATTCATCAAACCAATCAAAACCCAAGAGCTCTATCTAGTTAGTTCTATGGAAAGAAAGAGAAAACAAGTCTCGTTTTTAAAAGAAGAAATTGGATTTAAAACAGTAGAAGAAAGCTTAAAACAATTGAATGTACAAAAATAAAAGATTTGCTACAAAAGATTGAATCTAAAATATGCTCAGACATACCGAGTGAATTTTAGGAAAGAAAACAACACATAGTTCATCTTCCTTATATTAAAAGTTTTTTAGAAAAATCAATACCAACCAAGGCAAGACCAATCCTGATGAATACTAAACTAATGGGCCATTGTAAAAATTAGATCCAAGAACTCTTAAAAAAGAAGCTGATTAGACCATCTAAACGTTCATGGTCTTGCACAACATTTTACGTCAACAACGCAGCCAAAAAGGAGCGTGGTGTATCCAAGTTAGTAATAAATTACAAATCGTTAAACAAAGTCTTGGAATACCAATTTCCAATGAACAAGATTTAATCAAATGAATTTCTACCGCAGAGGTATTTTCAAATTTTGATTTAAAAATCAGGTTTTTGGCAAATCTAAATTTTTGAAAAAGATACATACAAAAGGGCATTTAATGTCCCCTTTGGACAATATGAATGGAATACAATGTCATTCGGTTTAAAAATTCCTCCCTCCGAATTTCAAAAAATTATGAACGATATTTTCTATAGTTTTCAAGAATTCTCAATAGTATATATTGATGACATTTTAATATTTTCTTCAAATATTGATCAACATTTAAACACCTAAAGTTTTGTATAAAAATAATAAAAAAAATGGTTTGGTAATTTCCTTACCAAAAATAAAACTTTAAAAAAGAATATTTTTGGGATTCGAGATCCACTTAGGTGAATTAAGCCAATTCAGAGAACAATTGAATTCGCTTCAAAATTTTTAGACAAAATTTTAGATAAAACTCAGCTACAAAGGTTTTTAGGTTGTTTAAATTATGTGTCTGATTTTATGAAAAAAAAAATTAGACCAATATGGAAACCACTGTTTCAACGTTTAAGGAAAAATCCTAAAGCTTGGACAGAATAACATACTAGGGCAGTCCAAAAGATTAAAACCTTAGTAAAAACACTTTCTTGCCTAAATCTATTGAACCCAATAGTTGATCACATTGTACAGACAGATGCTTCTGATTTAGGGTATAAAGATGTGATAAAACAAAAATTGATAACAAAGAACAAATAATACGTTATCATTCCGAAGTTTAGAATAGTGCATAGAGTGACTATTCTACTATTAAGAAAGAACTGTTAGCAATAATTAATTGCATACAAAAATTTCAAGGTAATATTATCAACAAAAGATTCACCAGTAAAACGGATTCTAGGGCATCCAGAATTGTTCTAGATAAGCATGTAGAAAATTTATTATCCAAACAAATTTTTGTCAAGTGACAAGCAATACTATAGCATTTTGATTTTGAGGTTCTACCTATAAAAAGAGAACAAAACCCCCTAGTAGATTACCCCTCAAGAAAATTTCTCACTACTCCTCCCTCTAAAAATCCTCTTTAAGAATGGGATGAAAAATTGGCCAACCCTAGCCAAATAATTCGAAAAAGAAATTGAGAGAGAAAAACAATCGTAAGTCATGAGTAAACTATAGAGGGGAAAAGGCAAGGCGCCTTCTTCCTCATCTCCAAAGGGCAAAAGCCCATCCTCATCTGCATCGCCCCAGGCCATGACTAGTGACAGCTACGGCATGGATATAAGTTTTACACTCGTAAATTGTCCAAGGACCAGATCATCCAGTATACGCATACCGAAGTCACCTACTCCACCAAGGCCTTCCACCTCATTGATCCGCCCTTGAGGTGAACTTGTTCAAATAAGACCTCCTATCTCTCCTTCCACAGTGTCGTCGTCTAGACCAAATGTTGTAACTCCGACCACATACCCCACGATCGTTCAACCAGAATGAAGTTTTCAACCTCGCCTAGAGGTGACCATTTATGTAGAAAAACTTGGTATCGTTTATTATCAAATAATTGAACCAACGTACGAAAGTCTTCATCTTTCAGAGACTATTCAAAAAATTTCTCAAAATTTTTTTTGCTCTCACTTGAAAGTCTGCACAAGACTAGAACCTTTTATGAATTCATCCTCATTTATACTGAGTTAGTAGAGATCACTCATATTCCAAGCCGAAATGATCCCCCCATGATCACCTGCTTCAAAATAAAAATCCAAAAGGTCTATAATCCAACACCCTGGAATCATGGCCTTTTCACCGAAAGATATTTTTCAAAACCTTTTGTTCCACAAACGTATAGTTATAGGCCTATTGCATAGCCCGGTGTAACGTGTTTTGACATACTCCAAAAGACTATTCATGGTTTATTCACTTCTATCAAAGCGCACACAAGATCCACTTCCCATTGTGGTTCATAGAATGGTGGTATACGTTTGGACTCACTGATGAATACTACCAGTCCCCCTTCAAAAATTCAAAAATTCATTCCATTCATCCATGAGGTTCTGCTTGTATTTTCATATTCCCTCGCTAATGAGCTGGAATTTCAAAGTGGAATCGAAGCCACATTATAGAAGAATCATTAAGATCGTCAAGATCAAATGGTGTCGACAACCCAAATCACGATCAAGCAAACCTGAAAGAAATTAAAGCATGGTTTGCCGAAAAAGGATATGTGCAAGATATGTCCATCAAGAAGAACTTTGAGTTTCTCAGTACCAAGAGAAAACTCTTGGCGAGGCTCACACAGAGCACTTCAGACATAAGGTTCAAGTAGATTTTGCAAGTAATAAGATCTGAGAGCATATCATCAGAAGCTTAAGATGAGCATGACAGAGCTGGCCCATCTACACAACCAGTACCAGAAGAAGAAGAAGAATTTGATTCATTCTTAGATTCGCAGCTAATGTGATGATGGGTGATGTCTGCAATGACGTTAAACTAGAGAGAACCTAGCTTCATAAAGAAGACGACGGTTCAAGACATGAATCTACGCATAGTAGTATTATTGTACTTTCTGCATAGGAAAATTCATATATTAAAAAAAAGTCTTTGTTAATTGCATCTGGCAATTTTCAAGGAAACAAAAATGTTTCATTTTTACGTTCCGCAATTTAAATTCTATTATTTAAATATTAGTATTTAATTTTTCAGTATTCTGTACCTGTAAATTCAATTTCGTGTATAGTTTTTTATTCAATTTCATGTATAATCCTTGTAGGTATTATACAAGTAAATATCTGATCTATCATCAAGCTGTTATGCGAAGACGTTGAAGATGAAGAGTTTGAAGCAGCAACAGTTCAACAGACAAAGTCCAAAGACTTGAAGATGAAGATTGTGTATTTCTCTCTTAATAGCTCATATGTTCAGCTCTGGTTGGATGTTCCCGGTAGCATGTCAGTAAGGCCATAGAAACTCTGTAATCCGTCTAGAGTTATGAGTTGAGTAGAAATCCACAATTTATCCGACAACGATAATGACTTAAAGTTACTTTAACAAAGCTTCTTTATTAAAGAAAGGATAAAACTGCATCAATCATTTCAACTTTAAAAGATTTCTCCGACAGCCTACCGATAGCATCATTCAACTCTATCTTTTTACTATTCATTTTTTGACTTTTGTCTTTTGTCATTTTGCAATTACTAGGAATGCCAAGCTTAGGGCTACGATTGTATCTTTTAGGTAGTTTAATGACAAACCCTTAAGTGATGATTTGAAAATAGTTAAGAAACTCATTGGAACATGTCCTCACCATGGTTTACCACACTGCATTCAGATAAAGACATTTTACAATGGGTTAAACTTAGCCACGCAGAACATGGTAGATATTTTAGCAAATGGTGCTCTATTATCGAGAATGAAGCATATGAGATTCTGGAGAAAATATCAACAAACAGTTGTCAATCTGATGAGAGGAAAAATTTTTGAAGGAGAAATGAAGGAAGGATAAAAGTAGATGCTCTTACATCTATTAGGGTGGTCCATAGAGAGAAACAACCCTCATTCAAACACCTATAATTCGGGATGGAGAAATAATTCTAACTTTGCCTAGGGTGAAGGAAGTAATTCTGAAGAACTTCAAGCTCAACCGAAGAAGAATTAGTCTCTTTTATTTGGGGCAGTCAAACTAGCAGTTTGTGCCCTAGCAAAATAAAAAAATTGTATTAGCAAGTTCCTAAAATATCTTATGAAAACCTAACAAAAGCGTACATGGCTAAAAATGACTCTATAATCAAGAGCCAATAAGCTTTTTTTTGAGAAACATGGAAATGCAAATATGGCAATTAGAAAGTGAGTTGAAGACTCAACCTCAAGGATAACTTCCTTCGGATATTGAAAACCCTAGAAGGGAAGGAAAAGAGCAAGTTCAAGTAGTTGAACTTAGAGTGGAAACTTGTTGACTGAATTAGGTGAAACGAGTCAGCAAAAGAACTCAAGTCAAAACCATGTTGACCAACTAGAGGATGAGAATAACAAGCTACAAGTTAAGGTTATATTGGGAGATAGAGAAAGTCCCTATGACAAAGCCTGTTGAACCACTAAGATCTACACCTGTTATGCCTCATATTAAACCAACACCATCTCTTTTTCCACAATGGTTAAAAAAAAATAAAATCAAGAGGTCCAGTTTAAGAAATTTTTGGAAGTGTTGAAACAACTTACATAAATATATCATTGGTAGAGGCTCAAGAACAAATGCCCAATTATGTGAAGTTTCTAAAGGATATTCTGACCAAGAAAAAAAGATTGGGAGAATAGAGATAGTTGCCTTGATAGAGGAGTGTAGTGCTATCTAGAAAAATAGGCTCTCCCTGAAAGTTAAACATCCTTGATCATTTACTATATTTTTCTATATTGGAGGGAAATAGTTGGGAAAGCTTTGTGTGATCTTCAAGCTAGTATCAACTCTATGTCGTTATCCATTAATAAAAAGGTGTAGGAGAGGCTAGACCTATTATGATAACACTTCAGTTCATTTACGGTCAACCAGTTACCTCTAAAGGTAATTGAAGATACTATGGTGCAGGTAGATAAGATTATATTCTCAGCTAACTTTAGAACTTTGGACTATGAAGTAGACAAGGAAGTGCCAATAATCTTAGGAAGACCCTTCTTAGCCATAGGCAGGTAGTGATAGATGTTTAAAAGGGGGAGTTTGATCATGAGAGTACATGATCAAGAGGTGACATTTAGCGTGTTTGATGTTATAAAATATCTAGTTTAAGTAGAGGAGTGTTTAGCCATTCAAATGTTGAAGGATTAGTGGAAGATGCTTTTAAGATAAATTTGAAGGAGTAACGCAACCCACAGTTCAGAGATGTTTCTTTTGATGAAGATTATGAGATCAAATATTTTGATATAGCATACGAAGAGGTGTGTGAGATTTCTCAATTTAAGATAGCATTTGACACATTGGATTGGATTAAAAGGAAATATTCACCTATCAAACCATCCATCAAGAAAGCACTTCAACTTGAGTTGAAACCTTTACCATGACATCTAAAATATGCATACCTAGGTGAAAAGAAAATACTGTCAATCATCATCTCAGCCAGTTTATTGCTCGATGATGAAGTTCGTTTAATTCAATTGCTACGAAAACATAAAAAGGCCACTGGTTGAATCTTAGTAGATATTTAGGGAATGGGTTTGTCTATTCGTAGGCATAAAATTAATCTAGAAGATGTGAGTCTTAAGTCTATTGAGTAGTAGAGAAGATCAAATTTTGTCATGAAGTAGGTTTTAAGTCTACAATCATCCATTCGTCCACTCTTATTCAGGCCAACTCTTTTTTCTCGGAGCACAACTCATGACTATGTCACTAAGACTTTATTTTCACTTGTTTGGCATCCTAGGATTCAATCGCAACCATGGCTTAGTTAGGGGCATGGCTTTGGTACCACTTGTTTGGGACATCGGACTCTCCACTCTATACAATGGTATGATATTGTCCACTATGGGCATAAGCCCTCTTAGCTTTATTTTTGGTTTCACCCTAAAAGGCGTCATTCCAATGGAGATGTTGTCCCTCAGTTATATACCTATCATTCTTCTTTTGTCTAGCCAATGTGGAACTTTGGTCAAATTTCCAACAGGAACCACCGACTTCAAGGGATTAGAAGTTTTCTTGGACATGCAAGTTTCTACCTGAGGTTCAAAAGGGATTTTCAAAAAAAAAAAATTAAACCCCTTTGCATGTTGTGGGAGGCAAATAAATAATTTGAATTTAATCCATAATGTTTGGAAGCTTTTTATATTTTGAAGAAGAAATCGACTACTGTGCTTGTCATTTCATCACCTAATTGACACCTTTGAGTTGGTGTGATGCGAGTGACCATGCTATTGGGGAGATATTGGGCAGAAGCATGATAAAATGATTCATCCTATGTATTACACTAGCAAAACTCTTAATGAAGCACAACTAAATTATTCAACTTCTGAGATGGAGTTGCTAGCTGTAGTCTATGTTTTTGAGAAATTCAAATCGTACCTTGTGGGGTCTAAGGTTAATGTTTTCTCAAATCATTTGGCTATTGGATACTTGCTGACAAAGAAAGATGCAAAGCCAAGGCTTACCAGATGAGTATTATTACTGCAAGAGTTTGATTTAGAGATTAAAGATAAGAAAGGATTCGAGAATTTGGTTGCAAATCACCTTCCAAGAATTAAGCAAACATCATCAATGCTGCAACAACCAGAGATAAGAGACAATTTTCTTGATGAACAATTGTTTACAGTAGATAAGATTACAGATGTTGAGCAACCATGGTTTGCAGACATTGTCAATTATCTTGCTTTTGTCTTATTGCCCCTTGATATGTAGAAGCAACAATGATCACACTTGCAAGCACACAGGTCAATTGTAGTAATAAACGATCAAGAGACCAAGTGTCATCCATTAGAGATTGGTTTGTGAATTCTTTTAATTAACAAGTAATTTTCTCAATTTTATCTATGGATCTCAACTTCATGCAATGATTTTGAATTAAAAAAGAATTAAATATAACACAACTAAGGGAGGAAAGTTCAAATATTAATGGGAGTTTTCAAGGTATTGGTGTTGTTAACGGCTCAATTAATTAATTAATTAACTCAAATGACACATTTTAATGCTGATTCCCCAAGTCTAGAATTCCTTAAACCGTGCCTCTTCTCTCAAGCTCAACCTACTCTCATTATTAATTAGTAATTCAATTTCTTGCAATTAATAATTAAAAGCGACATTCATCCCATTCAATTACAACTCTAACACAATTATTTTCATTCATAAAAGAGTATTTGTCTAAAGTCTCAAGTTAAATTTAAAGCCCTCTCTCATGCACGACAATAATTTCCCAACATTCAACCAATGACCAATAGATCAAAAGCATTAATAACAAAAATTTTAGGAGAAAATAAAGCAATAAATGTAGTCAAAGATTAATTAATACAAATAATTGTCCATTAACTACAACCACCCTAAAATTAATGAAATTTAGCTACTGAATAACATTAAATGCAACCTAGAAAATTCCATAGAGCAGAATCTAAAATGAAAAGGAAAGGAAAGGAAAGGAAAAAGGCTCCCGAGTATATTCCACTTCATTTCCATCGTAAAACCGCTTTTCAAACTCTCGCTTTTCACCCCCAAATTCTTGTAAGTCACCTCTTTGGCTTCAGCACCAATACGTAGGTGAGTCTACTACTATTTCTTGAATTTCAGTCAGAAAATTGGCCTTCTCGAGCCCTAGGAAAAAAATTTCTTTTTATACAAGGTCATGATTGAAGGGATTGAATCCGCAGCAAAAGTGTTTGAGCGTTAATGCATTCAATTTTGGATTTGGGAAGAAACATGCATTTGGAAACTAAAATTACAGAGAAGAAGATTACCTTTGAAGAACTCTTTCTTCACGTGATTCTTTTCCAGTAGTAAGAACACCACCACTCGTATTCGCCCAATATGCTCTAGGATTTCAAGTCCTAGAAATGTGGTCTCTAGAATGTTTTGGTGGGGAAGTTTTGAGAGAGGGAATAATACGATGAACTTTCTGAAAGAACTTTCTAATTTTTTCATCCATACTTTTCTCTATTCATCTGTCTATATGTAAGAGAGAGAGAAGGAAGGAAGTGGGGAGATTTAAAATCTCCCCACTTTCATCGTGATAACTCCCAATGAGAATTATCATTTAATTTAATTAATCCAAATTAAATAAATAATATATATTAAATCTTATTTGATATATATAAAAATAATTAATTAACATTTAATTAATTGAATCATATTCTAATAAATTTTTTCATATAACCTATAGTTTTAATATGAATTTCATTGATATCATAAATTTAATATATAAATCTCATTTATATAATAAATATTTGAATCTTATTCAAATATTATTCTCCCAAATAATATAAAGTTTTATTATGCATCTCATACATGATTAACTTTATATTATAATGTATCAACATACATTATATAAATGTACCTTATACAATTATTTCCCTTATATTAATTTGAACACTTCAAATTAAACCAAAA
>JAOANK020598761.1:0-11955 GCA_026257165.2 Telfairia occidentalis
TTATTTAATATGTAACAAATTAGTAAATCCCGCTCACCATGTTTTGAAAGTAGGAAGTTATAGTACTGCTCTGTTGTGATCACAGTTTTCTGTGCGTGCTCTCAGTGAAAATTTCTTCAAAAAACAAAAGGGCTTTCTCTCTCAAAAATCTTTCGATCAATTCTCTGCAAAGAAGAATTTAGGATCCCACAATCCTAAATTGGTCCTTTTTTAGATATAGCTAGGTAGCCATTTGGTAGTGTTTTTGAAGGTTTACATGAGGAAGGAATTCTTGATTAAAAAAAAGGTTTTCTACGAAAGGTAACTTCTCCAAACCTCTTTTAGTATGCTTGTTTTTATTTTACTGTAAATTAATTTTGATTTTTTCCTTTCCGGATCTTAAAGACAAAAAGCAATCAAACGATTCTGCAATTGGGATTCAATCCCTTTAGGAATGGCTGCATGGTCATTATTTTCTTCGAGATGAGTAGATGTTCGACGATCATGAGGCCATTGGTGTGCAAGAGTACCTCAGCGAACGTCTTTAGCTTATTGATGGTGATGTATTGCACCATCTCTGGGTGCCTGCAGCAGCCCATGAATGCAACGATGATTACTTTGTCTGAGTAATCACTCACATGCAGGGCCTCCCATTTGAAGCGGGTGACAAACTGCCTTTGTGTTTCTCACTCCTTTTGATGTTGGGTCATCAGGTGACTTAGAGAATGTTGGTCTTAGCTGCTCTTAAGAAATTTGTCCAAGAACAGCTCGTACAACTCCTATAAGTTTGAGATCAAACCGGGTTGGAGCTTGCACTACTAGGCCCGTGCAGATTCTGTTAAGGTGGCGGAGAGCGGGCGACATCTGATGGGGTCTAGAACCTTGTGGAGCTTCATCTTGGCACGGTAGGTGTTCATATGCTCGACTAGATCTGCGGTCCCATCATATGGTTTCATGGTGAGATCTTTGAACTTTTTTGGAATCTTGGCACTCATCACCTCCAAAGTGAGGGGTTCTAAGTTGAGTTTGAGGATTTGCTGCACCGTGGTAATGCCCGGGTTCTTTTCTGAGGCAGAGTCCTTTCGTAAATCCTTGAAATCTTCACGTATGCATCTTCTGAGCTCGATTTGCTTGAAACATCAATGTAGTGGCTTCGACTACTTGACACGTTGTTCTCCCGCCTCTTGGCGTTGAGCTTTTCCCGTAGTCAAACTGGGTCTTGGCTGATTGTGAGCCAGTGTGCGATTGAGCCTGCTTAGTTTGTGTGTTCGTCTGAGACTCAGATTGTGCATGCCTCTCAGTAGAGGATAGCTCGGTCTAACCTCGCTATCTTAGGGTCTTGGCCTCGGGGTACATGCAGCCGTGTCGTGGAGTTCCAACCCTTGTGGGAGGGTCTATGCAGCTTGAAAGTTGGAGGTCAGGGTCTGCATTTGTGCTTGCACGGTTTGTATGTCCTGCGCTTGACCTTGGACTAAGGCTTGTAGAGCGTCGATCTGTGTGGCAGTCGACTGGCGTCCTTGGCCCCTTCTTCTCTTGGTTGGTTGGGTTGGATTTGACAGAACGACAAAGGCCCTCTCATTATCGAATTGGGACCGGCGTCTATCAGTTACTGATTGATTAGAATCCGATCTGACCATCTTAGAGTTATATAGGCTTGAACTTTTGAATTCCCACAGACGACGCCAAATGTTGACGAACAAAAATTCTCGAGGATGACTTGGTTGGAGCGATAGATGATCTCGGACCTTGAGCCTACAAAAAGGAAAGACGAGGTGAGGTGAGGTGGTGGTGACCACGCTCCGACGCTCAAGTTAGTCAGAAAATTGGAATGAATGAGAGGTTTTCTCAAGATCTCAGTGCCCACATTCCTCTTCGAGTTCGCCTGATATTTATATTAGAGTGAAGGTGGATCATTGGAGAAAATTCTGCCTCGTCCGTCGTGATTCGTGGCAGACGAGAGGTTTATATAGGGGATAAAATCTCTCCCAATTACGCCCTGCCTGACGTTATTCTCGGATGGGACGTTACTTGCTAGCGTGGCTCCAACCCGCCGAGCTGGGCCTAATGCTCATGACGTCCCACCTTGGACTCATGCTTTCATCTTTACACATGGCCTTCTCTAGGTGGTCCAGGTGTTATGGTGGTTTTTTTACTGCCAACAAAGATAAATTTAATCACAGTAGTAGATTGGCTCGATCTCAAAGCTCATGATGGGCAGTCTTCAATTTGAAACCCTAAAAATTATCTTCTTATATGAATAGCCAATGTGTTAACAACTTTGTTCTGCTTACGACTGCTAAGAGCAATACCTTCAACATCTCTATTTCTGCATTTCCTTTTGATCTCATATAGCATCAATAGAGTTTCATTATCAAAACTATCTTTGTAGTGTAATAGCTTTCATACTACTTTAGAGTCATTTTGGCCCATAGAGGGTGAATGCTCTCCTCATTTTCAAGTTTTATCCCTTATTAAGTGTCATTGCTTCAGCAAGCTTTACGGTCCACATATCTACTTAGCTTGTTCAGTAGCCAGTAAAACATCGCCATTCATGTCACAAATGATGATCTTGAATCCAACCCTTTCGTCACATAACGCTGCATCTCAATTTAGTTTGTAGTTTGATAGGGTTGGAGGCAACCATAGCCCTTGGGCAGGCGATACATTTTGCCAACTTTCCACTTGTCAACGCCTATTGAATGGGATCTTCAATCAAACTGTGATGTTGACTAAAAGCCAACCTGTTTTGTTTATTCCATAATATCCAGAGAGCGATGATGAAAAATTCAAGATCATCTCATCATAGCACTCAATTTCCCTACAAACTAGAAAAGTGAAATTACCATACGAGTCAGTTAGTAAACTAGTAACTAAGCTTCACTTGGCTTGGTAACATTTAACATTCTTACATAACCATAAAGTAAAATAGTTATTCTCTTTGTATTCTTTTACTTTAGCATGGGAAAATTATATTTTTAGTCTAAGATTTAAATTTAGTTTTATTTCGTTTATGAGATTATAGTGGATTAAGATAAAAGTCAATAAGGTAATTGCCTTAAACTTAAAATATAATTCAAAATGGAAAGAAAAAATATAATAAAATTTGTTGGGGGTGAAAAACCATCAAGACACCTAGATAGCCCTGGGGATGCCATGTGTGCGGGCTCACCCCGAGCAGAGTCGAGGTGAGATGTATGAGCTCAGTTCGGTGGGACGAGGCCACCTTGTTGGGTGACGCCAATTCCAAAAATAACGCCAGACATGGCATAATGGGGAGAGATTCACTCCACATAGTCAACCCCCTATCTGTGGTGGATCACGGTGGACAAGGCGAGATTCTCCATCAAGAGACCACCTCCACTCGAGTATAAATAAAAGATGGGACAGGAGCAGAAGGTAAGCACTGAGATCTTGAGCAAAACTCCTTATTCATTTGCTCTGTCTTACTGACTTGAGAGTTAGAGCATTGTCACCACCACCCCACCTCACCTTGTCCTTCTCTAGTAGGTTTGAGGTCACTATTTGCTTAAGTCCACATCATCCTCATAAATTTATGTGCATCAACATTTGACGCCATCTGTGGGAATCTTGACAGTCAAGCCAATTTAGCTTTGAGATGGTTAGATCAAATTTTAAAATTTCTGAAATCGATAAATGCTGGCCACAGTCTGGCGACGAAAGAACGACGATCGTCCCATGAAACCTGTCCTAGCCAACTAGAAGAGGCGAAAGAGGTCACGAAAGCCAGTTAGGCACGACAAAGACTGGGCTCTCCAAGCTCTGGTTCAAGACCAGGCCCAGATCATCCAGGAAATGCAAACACAGATGTAGCCCTTGACCAACCAAATCCAAATAACACAGGTCCAAAAGCATGGGTTGGGTGGCCGAGATGCAGCAGTACGCACCTTGAGGGTCAGACAACAAGGAAGTGAGTGCCAGACAGAACTCCACCGATCACGGACGCACGAGATCTGAACCTCGAAAGAATCCTTCTATAGTGCAAAGGTACTTACGGATCGATTCATAGCTTGGCTAGTCCCAACTCGACATACGGGACAAGCTTGAGGCTAAGAGGCAAGAGCACAACGTGTCCTGTAGTAGAAACTGCACACTAATGTGTCAAACAAATAGGAATGGGAAGATGCATTAGAAAAAATTCTCGTCGAGTTTAAGACTAACCTGAATGAAAGACTTAAAGATATGCAGAAAGAATCTACCTCTAAAAAACCCCAGGAGTGGCAACAACAAATCAAATCTTAAAGCCAGGCCTAGAACCATTTACTGCGGAGGGAATGAATGTAGAGATCCCAAAGAAGTTCAAAGATCCAACGATGAAGCTCGATGATGGGACGACAGACCCCATCGAACACGTTGATACGTACAGAACCAAGATAGAACTTCACCAAGTTCTAGACGCCATTAGGTGCCGCACATTTTTTTGTCACCTTAACAGGAGGGCACGAGCCTATTATAGAAAACTGCAACCCAGAGTGATCTCTACCTTCCAAGAGCTGGTCAAACTTTTCATCAACCAATTCCTCGGGAGTAGCAAGAATCGACGCCCTCCCAGTCACTAATGATTCTATATCAGACGGAAGGGGAGACACTGAGGTAGTTTGTAACCAATTCAAATAGGAGGCATTGCGTGTAAGTGATTACTCGAAGGAAGTAATCAATTTCGCATTTATAAGTTGCTGCAAGCACGCAAAAATGCTACAATACATCACTATTCACTAGCCGAAGATGTTTGCAAAGGTCCTCTTGCACGCCAACGACCTTATGACGTAGAGGATTTGCTTATCTCAAAAAAGATAGCAACAACCTCGTCGGCCCCCTCCTCCTCTCACAAGGGGAAGGAGAAGACAGTCTGACCCCCTCGTGAGAGCGCAACATGTGCAAGAACGAACGGCGAGACGAGAGACAGGATGAGAAACGATCGAACTGGGGGCCAAAGTTTGAAAAATACACCCCCACGACAGTATCCATCTCAAAAAAAATTTACGTAGTGGCTGAGGAGGTGGACCTATTCGCCCGTTGGCAAAAGTGAAGACAGAATCATACAACCGAGACTAGTCAAAATACTATTGATTCCACAAAGATCATGGACACAATACGACAGGCTGTTACAAACTGAAGGAGCAAATCAAGACCCTCATCCAAAGAAAAGACTTTAAGAAGTTTGTGGCACAACGATGGGCGACCGACGCTGCCACGACAATAGAACAGGAGAGATCTCGATCACCTAAGGGGAATTGCCCCCCAGAAATACACACCATCTTTGGATGCTGGTCAGGGGGGCCATTCAGAACATAAAATAAAATTCCTGACTCGGGAAGCAAGGCACGGGTTGTGCCTTACCTCATCTCACTAGCCCTCACTTCCCATTACTTTTGACAACAATGATGCCAAAGGGTGTCACCCCCCATACAACGACGCGCTGGTCATCGGCGCTGACATCGATCATGTAAAGGTCTTCTGCGTCTTAGTCGATGGTGGAGCCTCCACCAACATCCTCTTGTACCCCACCTACTCCAAGTTGGGTTGGTAGTGAGGTCAGCTAAATCCGAACCCAACGCCCTTGGTCGGCTTTTTTAGAGAATGAGTCACCCTTGAAGGATGTGTTGAACTTCCGTTAGCCTCGAAGAGGGACCAACTGAGGTGACGAAAGTACTTGAGTTCATACTGGTGGATGGCACATCGGCCTACAGTGCCATTTTAGTTCGATTTACGATTCATGCCTTTCATGTTATTCCCTCCATCTTCCATTAAATGATGAAATTCCTGACACCGAATAGGGTGGGAATTGTCCGAGGTGAACAACACGCCTCGTGTGAGTGCTACATGCTGGCCATGAAAGGCACTCTGACAACATGCTCAGTCAACTTGCCCTCCCCTACTCCACCCGCCCATGAGGCCGAATGTTAGACCTACCCAGCAGAGGAGTTAGAGCTTGTGCCCCTGCTGAGCTCGGATAAGCATGGGCACCAAGCTGAGGGCCCAACAGATGGAAAGGTTCATCAGTTTTCTCCGAGACAACACAGATTTTTTCGCATGGTCACATGAGGACGTGCCACGGATAGACCCCAACATCATGGTGCAATGGCTCAACATCGAATCGAGTCATCAGCCGGTTAAACAGAAACGACGACCAGTTGATGATAAGCGAAGCGTAGTGAAACAAACCGAGGTAAAGAAGCTCCAAGATGTGAACTTCATTAAGGAAGCATATACCTCGATTGGCTTGCTGCAAAGATAGTTTCTCGCTTCCAAGGATATATCAGCTGGTCGACGCTATGGCCTAGCACGAGCTTCTAACTTTCTTGGATGCCTATTCTGGGTATAACCAGATAAAAATACACGTACCAGATTAGGAGCATACGCCCTTCATCTACGACCAGGGCCTATACTGCTACAAGGTAATGCCCTTTGGCCTAAAAAACGTTGAGGCAACATACCTAGGCATGGTCAACATGATGTTTGCTTACTAGATCGGTCGCAACATGGAAGTTTACGTCGACGACTTGCTAGTGAAGAACGTCACCTCAGATTGGCATGAGGACGACCTGGCCGAAGCCTTCGATGCCCTTCAGTGATACCAGATGAAGCTAAATCCCGCTAAGTGCGCCTTTAGTGTCACGTCTAGCAAATTCCTGAGATTCATGGTTCACTAACATGAGATCGAAGCAAATCCCAAAAAAATCAAAACGGTCCTGAACATGGAAGCTCCTAAGAACCTCAAGCAACTGCATGGTCTCAATGAACAAATTGACGCCCTCAATAGGTTCATATATCGGGCCACCGATAAGTACCTCCCATTCTTCAAGATTTAAAGGAAGAAAGGGCCTTTTGAATGGACTGAGGAATGCGCCAAGCCCTTGCACAGTTGAAGGCGTACCTAAGCTCAACACTTCTTCTCGCGAAGCCCGTATGAGGAGACCAACTCTAGCTCTACTTAACTTTCTCTAATACAGTAGTAAGCTCTGCCTTAGTCAAAGGAGAAGACAAGTTGGAAAATCCCATCTACTAGATAAGTAAAACCCTCGTCGATGCAAAAACAAGGTATCCTGACCTCGAAAAGGTAGCCCTAGCTCTGGTCACCTCGGCGTGAAGGCTCTGCCCTTACTTCCAGGAGCATCAGGTAACAGTGTTCATAGACTTACCTCAAAAACAAGTGTTGCAGAGGCCCGATGTGTCAGGAGGACTGATGAAGTGTGCCGTTTCTCAGTGAGTATTGATAGCACTCCAAAAAGTGCTATTTTACAGCCTAAGTTCTAGTTGTTTTGTAGGTTTTCAAGTATACTTTGATGCTTTTATTTTGTGTATTTTGTAGGAACCGAGCATTGGGAGGTGAAAAATGGATTGGTGTTGTTCGAGATGAAAAACGAGCCTAAGAATAGCAAATTCGGTTAAGGAATGAAAGAAATATGCCAAAAATAAAAGTGCAGATTTTTTTGGAATAGTGCTCAACGCTGGAATAGTAGCGTCTGAACATTACTTCAAAAAATTTTCTCATTTTTACAAATGTGTGGTGGCATTTTTGTAATATTAAAGCGTAGCATCTCGACGCTATTGCATAGTGTCTTGATGCTATCGAAAAATTCTATATATGCTTCTTTTTGCTACAAGGGTTCGTGGGGGGTTCGTTTTGGGTGCCGTTTTCAGCATGATTTTCAAGGTTCAAGCCTAGAATACAATTGGCATTCATCCTAGAGCAGATTTGGAGCTTTCTAAGTGTTTGGAGGTGACAATCACGAGCAGGAGAGTCGATTCAGAGCAGCCCGAGAGTTTTTTTTCTCTCTTTTACATTCTGTATTATGTTTGATGGGTTGTTCAGAGCTGATTTTATTGATGGATTGTAACTAAACTCATTAGTTTTAGGGTATTGGTTTGTTTTTATGGACGATTAATTATCGATACTATCTCATTGATGCTTTTTATTGATTTCCTTCTAAATTCCAACCCTTAATGATTATGTTCATTCAGCCAATGAATGTATTATTCCTTTATTTACTTTCTTGCTTGTGAGAGAGGGTCGTGAAGTATAACAAGCTATTTTACTATCTTGTTTGAAAGAAAGAGTAGTGAAGTAAGACATTGAGATGTAGATGTATATTTCTCTATGTACGAAAGTGGTAGGGGCACGTGTAAGGTCTGTGATAGATTACTTCTATGTCACTTTTTATCTTCTTATAGCTAGACATCGTATAAAGAGTTCTTTGTGAGAGTCGGTGGACCTTGAGAGGGGAAAACTCGAATTCATCAATCTTAGACTTAGAAAATTATTAATCTATTGTATCTCTCAAGTTGATTATATAATTAATTGCACTGTTTCACAAGGCCAACATCGTAAAACTACTTGTCCTTTCATTTTCTTTTATTACGTGCCTTTTAGCGCTCTCAATTTAGTTGCTTGTTACCTTAGAATCGTTGCATGCGAATTTGTTTCCCTAAATAAAACTTGACAATCAATATCTTGGTACTACGTAGAATTAATAACTAGATCCCCAAAGAATGATACTCGGTCTCTTAGGCCATTGTATATTACAATTTGACTCGTACACTTGCGGTAATGCAGTGGAGTGCGATCAAGTTTTTGACCCCATTGCAAAGGAATTGGTGTTTTTATTTCTATTTATATTGAGAAAATATTGTCGGTCTTACTTTTGGGTGTATATTATTTTATTATTTTTCTATTTTTTTTATTTCTATTTCTATTTTTATTTTATTTTTAAACATGGTTGAGCAACAAGGAGCTGTGCGGTCAATTAGAGATTATTTTCAGCCCTCAGTTTCTATAGTCCAAATTGGGATAGCATATGCACCGTTGGAAGTGAATAATTTCGAGCTAAAGCCAGGATTGATCCAGATGGTGAGAGATAATGCATTCAGAGACCTAACCACTGAAGACTCACACAAGCACATACGATCATTCTTGAAAATTTTTAGTACTGTGAAGGTAAATGGTGTTTTAGCTGATTCCATTCGCTTACACTTATTTCCTTTCTCTATACAGGATCGTGCTGAGGATTGGTTGGAAACACTACTTGCTGAAAGCATAAACACGTGGGATGAGTTGGCTCAAGCATTCTTGAACAAATATTTCCCATTAGCGAAAACTCAGAGGCTCATATTTGAGATTAGTGCTTTTAGACAACATGGAACAGAGCAGTTGTTTGAGGCATGAGAGCGTTACAAAGACCTCTTATACAAGTGCCCTTAGAACAATTTTCTTGACTGGCTTCAAATTCAATACTTTTATGATGGGTTAGCCAGTGCTACTAAATCCATTTTGGATGCAGCTACATGTGGCTCTCTATTTTCAAAGACTGTAGAGGTGGCTTGCACAATACTTGAGGATATGACTGCCACGAGCTACCACTATCCTGTAGAGGCATCAGTTGCTCAAGTTTCTGGATTTCATAATGTCGATGAGGTAAGTGCTCTTAAAGCACAAGTGGCTATATTGACTAATACCTTGAATAATCTGACTATGCAGAGAAAACCTTAATCGATTGTATCCATGGCAGCATGTCATTCTTATCTTATCTGGGAAAACCCTCAGTTGTAGCAAGCTAACTACGTGAACAAAAACTATAGATTTCAAGGAGCCCAACAGAGCTCGTTGCGCACCCATTACTATCCAGGTATTCGAAACCATGAAAATTTGTCTTATGCCAACAATAATGTTTTGAATCCTCCAGGTCTTGCTTCAACCTCACAGCAGCCACTTGAGGGAAAATAATCTTCGAAGGACATGGTAGCTACATTTATCATGGAGTCCAGGAATCGGACCTCCAACCTGGAAAATAAGGTGGACAGCCAAGAAAAAGCCCTAAAGAACTTAGAGACTCAGACCAACCAGATAGCCACCACCCTCAATACCTTACAAAAAGGAAAGTTCCCTATCAATACCAAGGTAAGCTCGAGGGTGCAATGCAATGCTATAACATTAAGGAGTGGTAGAATGCTTGCGGAGCCTGAACAAAAGAAGGAGGCTGAGAGAGTTGAAGAGAAGCAAAGAGATGAAGAGAAGGTTGAGGAGACAGCAAGGGAGGCACCCAAACTATCATCATCAAGGAAGTATTCTAATTCTATCCCTGTTAATCTTAATGTCATACCTTACCCTCAACGCTTTAGGAAGCAAAAATTAGATGATCAATTTTCTCAATTTTAAGAGATCTTTAAGAAACTGGAAATAAATATACCTTTTGCTGACACTCTTGACAGATGCCTCATTAGGGGAATAGAGGAGTTCAACGCGATTATACAAAAGAAGCTACCTGAAAAACTAAAGGATCTAGGGAGTTTTACTATTCCCTACACTATAGGCAATCTTTTTGTAAATCGTGCCTTATGTGATTTAGGAGCTTCGATCAACTTAATGCCTTTGTCTGTTTACAGAAGACTGAATTTGGATGAGGTGCAACCCACCACGATATCACTGCAGCTGGCTGATCGGTCCATCACTTGGCCTCGAGGTATAGTGGAGGGCGTTCTTGTCAAAGTCGATAAGTTCATATTCCCCTAAGATTTTGTGGTACTTGACATGGAGGAAGGTTCTGAGGTACCTTTCATCCTTGGGAGACCATTTTTTGGCCACTGGAAGGGTCCTGATTGATGTGCAGCAAGGTAAGTTAACCTTGAGGGTGGATGACGACGAGGTAAAGTTCGATATTTATCAATCCATTAAACACCCTACTGAGGTTAGTATGTGTTATAGAAGCAAGATGTGGTAGAGAATTTAGATGAACTTTTTGCTAAGTATAAATCTGAATTCGTTGTGGTCTCTTCTACTGTGGATGAGAATAGAAGCAAGATAAAATTTGTTTGTGGTAGCTTAATCAAAATGCATGAGATTCAACTTGTCATTCAAACTGCTGTTTCTGTTTCTGATTTTGTATCAGCTGGGCATGTTAGAGATCATCTTAGAACTGTACTGCATGATAGAAAGCTCGAGCATGATAAGCCTCCTCATATAAAGTTGAAACCCTTACATGCGCACTTTAGATATACTTTTTGTGATTCTTTTACTCATGTTGTTTTACTTGCTAGTGTAAGCATGGTAGAAGAAAATATTTTCCTGAATGTGCTTCGTAAAATTAAGAACGAATGCGGGAAGAAGAAAGAAGTACATTCAAGAAGCATAGAACAAGTAAAACATTTCCCCTTTCCTTTCCTTTTGCTGTTTATTTGCTAGTTTGTTGTTTTTGTGACCCTAACTGTTCCTTGAAAATCTATTTTCTTGCCCTCTATTTTCAGGAAGCATAGAACAGCCGTACTTAGTCCATGTGCCTATCGTATTGTGGACTGTCTCACCTTCCAGGCCAGTATTGTTTACTCTTGCTTTGTCTTTTCTTTTTTATACATTGAGGATAATGCACAATTTAAAGTTTGGGGTGGGGTATTCTGAGTACTATGTGCTGTTAGGATAGATTACATGTGAATTGTGTGCTGAGCTCCTGAATATGTTGTTGATTGATGATTTAGAATTTTGGATAAATTTTTTCGATATGATGGAATGATATGAATGATTGTTTGCCTGACCGTGTGATCAAAAGTAGAAATGTTGATGCTTGAATGTTGAAGAATATGACTTTCTATAATTTGTTGTGATATGTATGTGAGTTGAAATAGGAAAATTAGTAGGTATACTTCTGAAGTAAGTTATGTTTGAAATCCATCTTTGAATTCATTGTATTTTGAGCACGTAGTCCGCCTGTTGAGAGTCTTGAAGGGTTAGAGTGTCATTAATGAGGTTAGACTTAAGATGTTTCAAAATGGACCAGTTATTGGATAGTGAACTTCTAACTTAAAGTAGCCTATGCTGAAAATGAATTATGTTCAATAAAGTATGTCTAAAGAGGTTACTCTTCCTTTCTTTGGCCCTTAGTCGATGAGGAATGCTGAAAAAAAAACAAAAATAATGTGAGTATTGGCCTAGAATAGAGGTGCTGCTCGTAGTTGAGATAGTACGAC
>JAOANK020598961.1:0-11954 GCA_026257165.2 Telfairia occidentalis
ATCTTTTGATGAACAAACTAGCTGCTGTTGATTTAGAGTTCAAGGACGAGGTGTATGCTATACTACTGTTGAAGTCTTTGTCGGATAGTTGGGAGACCATGAAGACTGCAATTTCAAATTCATGTGGAAACTCAAGTCTACAATTTTCTCAAGTACGAGATGCGGCCCTAGCAAAGGAGATTCGTCAGAAGGATTCAAATGTTGCCTCTACCTTAAAAACAACCCTAAATGTGGAAAGAGGGAGAAGCAATAACGGAAGCCAAGAGAATCGAGGAAAGTCGAAGAACAACAGAAGTAAGTCCAGGAATAGCAAATTTGAGTGTTGGAACTGTGGAAATATTGGTCACCTGAAGAGGAACTGCAAGGCCCCAAAGCGTAATGAGGGGAATGAAGCTAGAGCAAAGGTTGTAGCAAATGAGTTACATGATGCACTAGTGTTAGCAATTGACAGTGCCCATGATACTTGGACAATTGATTCAAAAGCATCGTTTCACACGACAGGGCAGCCAGACATCCTTGTAAACTATGTTGCAGGAAATTACAGAAAAGTTTATCTAGTTGATGAAGAGCCCCTAGATGTTATTGGGATCGGTGATGTAAATCTAAAAATGGTGAATGGTTCAGTCTAGAAGGTTCGCAAGGTACGTCACGTCCAGATCATGATGAAAAATCTAATTTTTGTGGGGCAGCTAGATAGTGAAGGTTGTGAAGTCACCTTCAGCTAAGGAAGCTGGAAGGTCACCCAGGGAGCCATGGTGATTACCAAAAGGAGCAAGTCAGGGACTTTGTGTGTAAACAACAACGACAAGGACATGGTAGCTATTGTGGACTATACAAGTCAGACAGATCTATGGCATAACAGATTGGGACACATGAGTGAGAAGGGCATGAAGATTTTTCCCTCAATAAGGAAGCTGGAAGGACTCAAAGCAGTCGAACACAAGTTATGTGAAAGATGCGTCTTCGGGAAGTAGAAAAAAGTCAGCTTTGTGAAGACCGGAACAGTTTTGAAGTCTACAAAGTTAGAGCTAGTTCACACTAATGTGTAGGGACCATCTGAGGTATCTTCCCTAGGAGGTTCCAGATACTACGTGACTTTCATAGATGATTTAAGCAAAAAGGTGTGGACACGCTTTCACAAACACTAGTATGATGTGTTTTCAACATTTAAGATCTAGAAGGCTATGGTTGAGAATGAGACAGGTCTAAAGATTAAGAACTTGAAATCCAACAATGGCGGCGAGTACGTTGATGGTGAGTTTAAACAGTACTGTGCAGAAAATGGGATCGTAATGATTAAGACAATACCAGGGACACCACAATAGAACGGTGTGGTAGAGAGCATGAACAAGACGTTGAATGAATGTGCCAAGAGCATGCGACTACATGCAGAAATGCCTAAGATCTTCTGGGCAGAGGCAATCAACACAGCTACCTATTTAATTAAAAGAAGCCCGACCACATCAATCGACTTCAAGTTGCTTGAAGAAGTCTGGAGTAGTAAACAGATAAACCTTACACATCTGAAGGTTTTTGGCTGCGTGTCCTACGTTCACATTGATGCTGTAGAGAGGAGTAAGCTGGAGGCTAAATCCAAGAAGTGTTACTTTATTGGATATGGCAGAGTTGAGATGTGCTATAAGTTCTAGGATGAACTAAATAGGAAAATAGTCAGAAACAAAGATGTGATCTTCAATGAAGATGTTCTGTATAAAGACAGAGCAAATGTTGAACCCGACAAATCGAAAGTAGATGTGAGTAAAGAAGAGGACATTGAGATAATAATTTCTCCCAGGGTTGAGACCAAGATAGTGAGGATTGAAGATCAGACAATTACTACTCCTGATGAAACAGTACAGGAAACAAACGATCAGACTGTGGAATCTGATAGGTCAAATACAAAGATTGAAGAAATTCAGAGTACACCACCTACTGTAGTGAGGAGGTCGATCAGAACCATAAGATCACCATAGAGATATTCCCCTACATTGAACTACATCTTAATGACTTATAATGAAGAGCCATAATGTTATGAAGAGGCAACTCAATCTAAAGATTATGTCAAGTGGGAGTTGGCCATGAAGGATAAGATGAATTCGCTATTGATCAATCATACATGACAACTAACAGAGTTACCTAGAGGTAAGAAAGCCTAGCACAATAAATGGGTGTTCAGAATAAAGAAGCAACCCGATGGCAGCAGGAGATACAAGGCGAGGTTAGTAGTCAAAGGCTTTTAGCAGAAGAAAGACATTGACTTAAATGAAATTTTCTATCCTGTAGTGAACTTGACCACAATTAGAATGGTGCTTTCAATTGTGGCAAAGGAAGATCTGTTCCTGGAACAAATGGATGTAAAAACAACTTTCCTCCATGGTGATTTGGAGGAAGAGATTTACATGATGAAGCCACAAGGCTTTATGGAGCAAGGGTAAGAGAGAAAGGTGTGAAAACTTCAAAATAGCTTATATGGTCTCAAGCAGGTGCCTAGACAATGGTATAAGAAGTTTGACAGTTTTATGAGCAATAGTGGGCTTCAGAGATGTCAGGTAGATCATTGTTGCTACATTAGGACTAGGGTAACTCATACATCATACGGTGGTTGTATGTTGATGATATGCTAATAGCAGGAGCCAGTATGCAGGAAATTATGAAGATAAAGGTTGAACTATCGTCAGAATTCGATATGAAGGATTTGGGAGCTTCTAAACAAATTCTAGGAATGAGAATAGAAAGGAAGAACGGTACAGTCACTTTGTCACATAAAGAATATGTGCAAAAGGTTTTAATTAGATTTCGCATGGATAATGCAAAGCCAGTAAGTACTCTTTTAGCTTCACACTTCAAATTATCTACGGAGCAATCACCTAGAGAAAGGAGATGGATGATCTGGCTAGAGTGCCATATGCTTCAGCAGTGGGTAGCTTAGTGTATGCTATGGTTTGCACAAGACCAGACATTACCCATGCATTGGGAGTAGTGAGCAGATACATGAACAATCCAGGGAAACAACACTAGGAAGCAGTGGAATGGATTTTCAGATACCTGAGAGGGACATCCAATTATGCATTGCACTTTGAAAAGCCAGATTTCAAATTGCAGGGTTTCGTGGATTTAGATATTGCTAATGATACATATGTAAAAAAAGTACAACCGGTTATGTGTTTACCTTGGGAGAGACAACAATCAGTTGGGTTTCGAGATTGTGGAAGATTGTTTCTCTATCTACTACAAAAGTCCAGTATGTTGCAGTTATTGAAGCAAGCAAAGAGATGATTTGGCTTCAGTCTTTCTTAGAAGAACTTGGTTTGAATTTGGAAAAATGTACATTACATTGTGGCAGACAGAATGCCATTCATCTAGCGAAGAATCCAGTGTTTCATTCAAGAACGAAACACATACACGTACGGTATCACTTCATCAGATCAGTTTTTGAGGATGATTTGTTGGTGCTCAAGTTGCAGGAAGTAAGAATCCAGCAGACATATTTACCAAAGTTGTCCCCATTGATAAACTGAAGTTGTGTGCAACTTGAGTTGGACTCCTCCCAAATTAGAAGAGGAGTCGTTGCCGTTTGCAGTGAACACATGTTGCACTATTTTGTCTCCAAGTGGGAGATTGTTGAGAGGTGTGGAGTCAAAACTAGAGAAGAAAATCTAATCACCTTTTTCTTTTAGGAAATGGTTTGCAACATTTTTCTTTTCCTATTAGGTTTGGGTATGAGCCTCTATAAATACAACTATAACCCCAGAGAGCTATAATATACAGATACACATAAATAAAGAGAGATCAAGAGAGATCCAGAGATGTAGAGATCTAGAGTGAGTGATTTTGTGAGTTTGTGATGGTGTGATTAATATACTCTATTCTATAAGGAGATTGAGTGTTCAAGTGATTCGTGAGACTTTTTTCCCTGAGAGAAAACTGTGAGAAATCCCTTGAGCATGGTTGCTATCTTCTTTGTGCTTCTCCTTGAAGGATTTAGTGGAACCTGCAACGGTAGCAGAGAATTCGCCGTAGCCCACATTGGGTGAACGAGTATAAATTTGGTGTCTTTCTTTCTCTTCCTTATTATTATAATGATTGTATGTGATTGTTCCTAGGTTAGGTTGATAGATTAGTTTATTTGCAAATTCTTAGGCAACTTGTTTCAATTGGTTATTTAATTCCGCATAATTGAAACTTGTATCTATTGGGCAATTGGGATTTAGATATATTCTTGAACTGCAATAAGATTTGAGTTTGGAATATATTTAAGATAATTCCCCAAATACTTGGTCTCAGTACAAATAACCATACCTTCATCTTCACTACAATAGCTTGAATTGGTTATTGAAGTAATCTGCAAGAAAACCGCAAAATATTAAATCATAAAACATACAAATTCACATTAAACAATAATAAGGAAAAGAGTAAATTTCATACCAATGTTCAAAAGGCTACTTATCAATCTATATAGCATCACAATCATTTCTAATGTACGTAGATGACATTTCGTCATCCATTTCTTTGAATTTTCAACATGAGGCATATTTTCTCTTCAATGAAATCTTTTTCAACTTCTCTTCTAGGAGGTGTTAAAACCACTGACCAACGAGTATCAACTGGATCTTTTACAAAAAAGACTTGTTTTGCTTGGGAAGCTAGAATAAAAGGATCTGATAAATGTCCAATACGATTAAGGTCTAAAATAGTAAAACCAAGATCATCTATTTTAATCTCATTCTTGTTCTCAAGCCAATCACATTTGAACAAGATAAATGTCAAACTATGGTAATCAAGCTCCCATATTTATTGTAGTACACCATAAAAAGTCATGTCTGAAATGGTAGGATTTTTATCCTAAGCACTGGAAATTTGCATCGTATTTGCAGTTAGGCTAACTCCACTATTTTGGACACACCTAACATTATCGCGTTCCTTTATAGTGTACTCATGACCATTAACCATGTAAGAGACATAAGTGGCTACATTTGGACGTGGTCCATGATCTATCCATCTCAAAGTATGTGATATGAAGTTCTTTGGCACCTCAAGTGAAAGTGCAACCTAAAGTTCATCTTCATATTAGTAAGCTAACATTAATCTATAGTCTAAAACGTAAGTTTTGAAGTTACTCATTCGCGTAGTCAGCGACTAAATATAAGATTATGTTCATCTGGAAGCTACTTTTTATTTTTAGATTTACTTTGATTGAGTTTCTTTAAAAACTCCATGTGTTGCCTATTATAGTCAAATAATATATTTAATGATTGAGTTATTGGATAGTAACTTTATCACAAAGTTATGTGAAAGAATGGAGATACACATAGTCGATATAGTGAAGCACATCGTTTGTGTTTTCAAAGACATAAAGATGAGCTTGCTCCAATTGATCTTTACTCGCTTGATATAAGATGCGACAAATAATGGTCGATTTTGATTTGAATTGTCTTGCCTTATTGATGTTCTTAACTCAATTGGATCAATTCCAGATAGAAATTCATAACAAAATTTCACAGCCTCCTCTACAATGTAACATTCTCCAATACACCCTTCTGGTCGGTTTCTATTTCGTACATAACTCTTCAATATTTTCATGTATCGTTCAAAAGAATACATCCATCTCAAATAAACAGGCCCACAAAGTTCCACCTCTTGAACAAGATGAATAGTCAAATGTACCATTATTGTGAAAAACGTGGGGGAGAAAAACTTTTTCAACAAACATAAAGTGGTAAGTATGTCCTCTTGCAAGCCTTTTAACTTAGATGAATCAATTACCTTACTCCATATAACATTAAAGAAGAAACATAGTCGAATAATTGCAAATCAAACATGTTTAGGTAAAATACCACGAATTGCCACCGATAACAATTGTTGCATAAGAACGTGATGGTCATGAGATTTGAGCCCATACAGTTTCAAATATGTGAGTGACACAAGATTTTGTATATTGGATGAATAGCCATTAGGTACTTTAATTTTTGCAAGTATTGTACATAAATTCACCTTCTCCTTTCATGATAATGTATAACATGCTAAACATAAAAATATCCTCTTCTCTCCTAAGTGAGGAGCCAACTCTGATCCAATGTTCACTTGGACCAAATCTAATCGAGTCTTTAATCCATCCTTAGTTTTACCAGGAATATCAAGTAATGTGCCAATAAGATTTGCGGACACATTCTTCTCAATGTATATTACATCTAAACAATGTCTAATCAAAAGATGTTTCCAATATTCTAACTAAAAAAAAAAATAGACTTCTTCTTCCAATAAGAATTTAAAAGATCTCCACCATCTTTGCTTTTTCCTACTTTCTTACCAAAAGAAAATTGAAACCTATTCATTTTTGTTAGAATTTCTTCTCCACATAATGGTTGAGGAGCTGATTGAAATTCTTATTTACCATTAAAAACCTTTTTTTGTTTTCTATGGATGGTTATGAGGTAAAAACTTTCGGTGCCCAAGATATGCAATTTTTTTTTCCTTTTGGCAAATAAATGGAATATGTATTTTAATCACAAATTGGACATGCATGATATCCTTTCACAATACAACAACACAAATTGCCATACGCAGTAAAATCATTAATAGTCCATAATAAAATAGCTTTCAGCCTAAAATTTTGTTCTCGATGCGCATCATAGCATTCAACACCATCATTCCAAAGCTTCTCAAATCATCAATTAATGAAGCTAAATAAACATCTATATCATTTCCTTGTTGTTTAGGTCATGATATTAATGCAGTCAACAACATATATGTTCGTTTCATACACAACCAAGGTGGTAGATTATACGTCACTAACATAACTGGCCAACAACTATATCTACTACTAAGATCACCCATGTGCATTGACACCATCTGTTGAAGAGCGAGACGAAGGTTCCAAGGTTTTGAACCGAAATCTGGCCATAAATTGTCAACTTCTTTCCATGATTGTGAGTCTGCAGGATGTTGTAGGAACTCATAACTTCCTCTTCCTTTAATATGCCAAGTCAACATATTTGATATTTCTTTACTTCGAAACATTTGTTGAAATCTTGGAATTGGAGACAAGTACCATATGACTTTTGTGGGAACCCCTTTCATCACTTCTTTTGAATTCTTATGAAGCTTCTGTCTTGATGTGTTACAAATAGGACAAATATTTGCATCTAAGAGCTCTTTCTTAAACAAGCAACAATCATTGCTACAAGCATGAATCTTTTGATATTTCATTCCAAGAGTACTAAAAAAAAATTTCGCTTTATAGGTAGAAGTTGGAATTTCATTAGGACTTCGTAAGATATCATTAATTAAGACCAACAAATCTATGAAACCTTTGTCACTTCATCCATATTTTGCTTTCAAATTATATAATTTTATCAGAGCAGATATCTTAGTAAACTTCTTACAATTGGAGTACAATGGTGTCCTAGCATC
This sequence comes from Telfairia occidentalis, assembly GCA_026257165.2. Classification (NCBI taxonomy): domain Eukaryota; kingdom Viridiplantae; phylum Streptophyta; class Magnoliopsida; order Cucurbitales; family Cucurbitaceae; genus Telfairia; species Telfairia occidentalis. Next base: position 7,411 of record JAOANK020598961.1, read on the forward strand.
ATCTAATGGCTCATGAAAAGGTTGAGATTTACCATCCAAATGATCATGTAAAACCTCAAACATTCTAATGGTGGCATCAAAATTGACATCTTCATAATCTTCTTTTGTACATGCAGACTCATTTTCATTCTTTCTCTCAATCAGTATTGATTTACCATGTCAATCCATATCTTATAACTTTGATTAATACCATAAACAAACAAATGATCGTTAACTATGTTCACATTTTGAGACTTTGAATTCTCACACTTTAAACACGGACAATATATGAAATTCGATCTACTTGAATGACGTAATCATTTTCAATGTTCCTAAACTGTACTCTCTTGACATTCTATTTTTTGCCATCCACGATTTATCCATAAGAAGAAAATTTGGATTCAAATTGTTATCTACAAAGAAAATAAGAATAATTATTTAAACTGGTTAGTTTTTTAGCTACCACATTATTATTGTTATAATAATTTTTTATTGAATAAAACAATACTATGATGTGTATCACATGATGTTTAATGGATAAAAGTAACAAAACCACACCAACGAAAAACCAAAATGTATTACTTATTGAGATACATAAGTTGTGGGAAAAAAGTTATAACCAAAATGCAAAGTAAATCAAAAATAAAAAATCTATATTCACATTTAAAATGAATGTCATGCTTTGTATGGTAATGCATGCCATAATTTCTATCCTACTTCCTTTCCTAGGTAATTCTTCAACAAAGTTAGATTCAAAACATAAAATCTCCTAACTATAACTACCAAAAAACTTCTCAAATTCTTCAACAAAATTAATCAAAATTAGAATAAAATTTTCAATTCAACAACCATTCAGACCCAAGACAAAATCCAATAAATAATTTCAAAATATAGACCAAAATGCATATTAAAGAGCTTAAAGAGAAGATAAATTCACAAAAATAGATCCAAAATGTTCAAAGAGGAGTAAATACGTGGGCAACAGAGAGTAGGGTTGGGTTGTGGCCAGCGGCGTGTGATGGCGGTGGAGGAGGGATTTTGGTTTTGCCAGCTACGTGCGACGATGATGGAAGAACAAACCATGGCATGGAGGAACAAATGGGGATTTGGATTTTACCAATGTTGGAGGATAAAATCGTGGCGTGCGACGAGTGAAGGTGGGATGGGTGTCGCTAGATCTTACTCTAGCAAATGGAATTCATGCATGGGAGACAGAGAAAAATGGCGGAAGGGGTTGAGGGGCAGCAGAGGAGCGCATTGAGGGAGGGGAGGGGTTACGTTTCTGCAACAGTGTTTGTGCATGGGAGAGAGAAAATGACGGCGGAAGGAGGTGAGGGGCGGCGCGACGGAAGAAGCTGAGGGAAAGGGGAGGGTTTCTGCAACAAGCTTCAAGTGTGGGAGAGAAAGAAATGAAAATAGGAAAGAAAATAATGTTTTTTTAAAAGATATTTTCATGTTGGATAGAGAACTTTTCATGTCAGATTATTTAATGACAGACATTACCTAACAAGAAAAGTGAAGATTTCAGACCAAAATGGCATGCATTTTAGCGCCCAAAATCTTGTCCGACATTAAAAGTGAAAAAAGACGTGACTTATAATGTCGGGCATTGCCCAACATTAAAAGCTAAACTAAACTTTTAGCGCTATTTTTCTTTTTGTCGGTCATTAAAAGTGCGCGTGATTTTTTTTATCGACATTAAAAGTATTATTTGCACTAGTGATTTATATGTTTTAGCTTTTGGCATGGTATCAGAGCTACCATCAAACAACTAAAGAAACTCCTCAGCCAAACAAACTATGGCTGCACTGTCTTCTGAAGAAAACCTAGAAATTTCCACACAAACAACATCACAGATGATTAACCCTGGCAGCAAAGTATCGATTGTCAAACTTACAGACGAAAATTACCTTCTCTGGTGACTTCAAGTTCTTGCGACTCTTGAAGGAAATGGGCACGAAGGACATATTGAGGAAGATCATGAGACTCCTACGCGATTCTTGATTGAATTTGATGAACACTAACAAAGCCAAAGGAAAATCCCGCCTTCAGATCTTGGAAAAGGCAGGACCAACTGATAGTGTCTTGGCTTCTAAGCTCGATAAGTGAAGAAGTTCTTGGTGATTTGTTACACTGCAATACAGCAAAAGAAATATGGGACTGTTTAGCACGGATGTTTTACACAAGAAGTGTTGAAAAGGTGATGCAACTCAGATTTCAACTGCAAAATCTCAAGAAAGGTAATCTTTCTCTAAAAGATTATCTAAGACAGGTCAAGAATCTCATTGATGCTCTCACAGCCGCTGGGAAAAGTGTTTCATCTGAAGATCATGTTCTTCACATACTGTCTAGGCTAGGCACTGAATATGACTCTGTAGTATCAGTTATCTCAATGCAAAAACAGTGATTAACACAACAAGAAATAGTCTCACTTCTATTAACATAAGAAAGTAGATTGAAAGAACAAACCTTGACAAATGCTTCAATCCTTCCCTCAGTGAATTTAGCTTTTCAAAACTCACATGCAAACAATAATAACAATAGAAATGCTAAGAATAATTTAGCAAAAGGAAAGAACTCAAAAGGTCGAGACGGACATCGAAATTGGACCAACAAAGCAAAACCTCAAAGCCAAATTTGTTATAAATTTGGTCATACAGCAGCTAAATGTTACTTTAGAATCCTGGGACAATATTCTGGTCCATCAAACTCAAACAACAACAACAACACCTCTGCCAATATCATGCTTGCGTCATCCAATTTAAACAATGATACCAACTGGTATCCTAACTCGGGAGCCACAAATCACATTATAAATGACAAAGCAAATATGTCAATTAGTCAAGAAATTTCAGAAGGAAAGCAAGTGCACGCAGCAAACGAAGCAGGTTTGTCAATCAAAAACCTTCGTTACACTTCACTTACCACCCCTTCCAATCCCATATTCCATCTGCGAACCTCCTCCATATACCCTCAATAACCAAAAATTTAATTAGTGTAAATTAGTTCGCAAAAGATAATAGTGTTTTCTTTGAGTTTCACTCATCTTTTTGCCTTGTGAAGGACTGCAGAACTGGTGAAATTCTTCTTCAAGGGACTTCACATGAAGGTTTGTACTCATTTCAAGTGGATAAGAATTATCCAAGTTCCAAGGAAATCACTCCAACCTCTCAAATCTTTACTACTGTCTCACATACTTCTTCTTCTCCTTCAAATTGTAAAACTTCCAATATTAAAAACTGGAATAAAAGACTAGGTCATCCTTCTTTAGCTATTGTAAAACGAATTACCTGTGATTGTAATCTTCCATTTTCAAATAAAAAGCTATCTTTGTGCCATGCGTGTACCATTGGTAAATGTCATTCTCTTCCATTTAAACCTTCTCTAACTGAATACACAGCCCCTCTTCGATTGATAGTTGATAGCACTCTACAAAGTGGTATTTTAGTGTCTAAATTATTTTAAGTGTACTTTGATGCAATTATTGTTGAATTTGTAGGAACTAAGTATTTTGAGGTGACAATAAAGATCTGCGTTGAGTCGGGTTGAAAAACAGGCCTAAGATAAGCTAAATCGGTTAAGTAACGAAGAAATGGGGCCCAAAAGAGTGTAGACCAGAGAGGCAGCGTTGATACGCTATCATTGGACGTCTCAATGCCAAAACCTAGAAATTCTGGACGCTATCGTTGAGACGCTGTCGAATGGAGCAACCATGGAGTGCCCACTGCGATCCCACCGCGGGCATGCACCTCGCGCGCCCCACCTATAGTGCGTCTGTACACCACGCTCGCTCGACGCTGCCAAGGCGTACGCCTCTCGCACGCCTCTGTCGCCCAGGCGAGCGGGTGCGCATGCCTACCATCCAAAGACAGCGTCTCGATGTTGTTGAATTTTTTCTCGCTAAACCAAAACGTGCGTTTTACTTAAGTGACTTAGGACCAATGTCTCGACGATATCGGCAGATTAGTTTAAAAGCATTTTTTTGCGATTAAGGTTGGGGGGACATCTTTTGGGGTACGATTTTTTATGATTTGCGACAGAAATTGAAGGGCTTACTGTTCTAGACAGTTTGGGAGGTCTTGGAGTGCTCGGGATCTAGTTTTCTCACCTTCAAAAGTGTGCCCATGGTGAAAATGGAATGGAATTCATCTGGGAGTTCTCTCTTTTCTTTTATTTTCAATTTCCTGTCTGTTTTGTTGGTTGCTTTGGGATTTTTCTGGACTGAATTATGATGTATAGGAGCTAGATTACTTGAGTTTTAGGGTGTTGGGATTTTAAAGGCCTGTTAAATTTGTTGATTATTTATTGAATGTATTGAATTTTCTGCATTGCCTTTCAAATTCCAGCATTAATATTCTTGCAATTAAGTGGTCATTAATTGTCAAGTAGTAGCATTTGTTATCTTGCTTTAGAGAGAGGGTGATAAATTAGGTCTAGAGTTTTGTACATGAGTTCTTGTATGCACGAGAGTGATAGGAGGGTTCGTGTGGTTGTTGACGAATAATTTGTATCCAATTGTTAGTTTAATTGCAAGAAATTGAATTAGGCTAATTAATTGAGGGTGG
>JAOANK020599056.1:0-11954 GCA_026257165.2 Telfairia occidentalis
GACCATAAAATACAAACAACAAAAACTATCATAGCATCAAATATTAAATATAAAGAAAAACAAGGCAAGAAATTTCATAAATAGAAGAAAGAAAGGGACAATCAACATCCCTAAAGATCATTCAGCCACATGGTTAGTCTTCAACGGTGGGATCCTGCTCCTCATATGCTTCTTCGTGCGCAACAGGGGGAGGATGGATTCATAAGTTCATCAAATCATCAGGAAAAGGAGGGAAACCTTCGTCGAAGGGTTTGGTGAAGTTCTCCTGTATTGCTATTTTTAAGAGCAATATCAGTAAATGGACGTAAGTCCAATAAGTTTGGCATTATCACTCCTAAAATTCTAATCGACCCATCACTAGCTTCAATTCTTCCAACAAATAATGAACACCGCTCAAAAGACCTCCAACTCTTTGTGGTACTACAGTTCTTCATAAGCGCTTCAGATTGGCCGTGTCAATCACCCCCTTGTCAAATAGGGGTATATCGTCTGGAAATATGAGAACACCGACCCTCTTACATAGTGTGGTGATTGTGTTGGGGAAGAATTGTTTGCCCACTTTCTTCTTTGAACATAAACAAATTTCTGGACCAATAATTTTCCCTACATCAATGCGCAAAGAATGAAGTATTGTGAATACCAGAAGAATACGATCCTTTTTTATAGTTAAGTCGTGTGTCACTTGAAGTAATCGAAGTTTTAGAAAAGGCAGTTGCCATTCGTCTCGGTCTTTAAGAAAGTAGATTGAAATGTCCTTGCAGTAGTTGAAAAGACTCGCCATTGTGTGCATTCAATTCCCACTTCGCGTATTGGAGCATTCAATTGTTCCTATGATAGAGCTATTGTCATTTTGTTGTATACAACATGTGGGAAATCTTGAAGGTGGTATAGGCTGTTTATGGCGCTTGGTGAGAAATCATTTGGCACTCCCCTAACGATGGTTTCAAAGCCATTATACTTGTTGAGGTTAGCGTCGAACTCTCAAACAATCCCAAAGATGGCTTGTTCGAGTTTCCTACAGAAATTTTCCCATGAGTTATTAGTAACGGCAATGAAAATAAAGTGGGGTAGTTCGTCGTAAGGTTCCATAAACCCTCTTTCGGCTAAAAGATCTATTTTCTTGATATCTTCATATCAGAGTCTAGCAGCATATTGATTAGGCGGTCATGGATGGGCAACTGATGATCCAGCAATGGATTGGATATAGGCTCTTTCCATTTTCTTCGAGTTTTCTTTGGACTTGGTTGCGCTTGAATAAAATCCTCGGGAGTGTCTTCAATTATTGCCTTCTTCTTTTTACTCTTTTCTTTCTCTTCGATGAACTTGGCGATGAGTCAGCATGCATCTCCGGAACAACTGGTTCTTCATCCTATGTGTTAGTTGTACAACTTCTTCAACTACCGATTCATTTGGTTGTTCTTCCTCTGTGGGTGGTACGGTTTCTTGCACCTCTTTAAACTGCACCTCAAGTCTCTCTTTTGTCTGGACCTCTGGCTCAACGGTTGGTGTAGAGGGTTTGACTTCTTGCTCCGATTCTTTCACCGTCGTCAAGACTTCTTCGACAGTGGGTTGAACTTCAACTGGAGAGGGAGATGTTACCACTTTCTTCGTACTTTTCTTCCTTTCTTTCACCGACGGAGGTAGAGGTGGAATCTGCTCTTCGAGTTGAGAGGATGCAAGGGCATCAAGTAAAAGATTGGTATCAAAGTCTCTTTGCTTCTTGGTTTTTTGGGAGGGAGGATTTATTTTTGCGTGCTCAAGGGTTTTCTCGCAAAACAGAAAAGAGAGTAATTTAAAGAAGATGAGAAGAAAGAAAAGGGACTTGCAAATATAAATAAAACTAATTGGAGGGTAAAACAGGCATTTGGGCAAAAATTTGTTTAAAACTCAATTAATCCATGCAAAATCAATATGTTTGGAATAAAGATATTCCAACGGATCTTTGTGATAATTACAGCTCGGTCAACTTCGATGTTCTCTAAAAAGTAGATGTTATGGTATTAATTATTGCAGGTAAATTTTGCATTTTGAAATAAAATCTACTCTCTCTCCTCAAACTAATTGCAGCATCAAATCTCGCAATTCTCTCTTTGAATTTTTGCAAAATTATCTGCAAAGAAAAATGCAAAATTAATTAGAGATAAAATTTGAAAGTGAAATTTGAAATTGGATATTTATTTTTTGGAATTAACTAATGCAAATAAAATCTATTTGGTCAAATTCAAGTTCAAATGCAAACTAAAAAAAAAAAAAATCAAAATACGAAAACGAAATAAAATAAAATCTAACTTAATTAGACCAAATAAAACTACTAATCTTAATTCAAAGGCACGATTCTCCTAGAAATTATTCCTAAAATAAAGCAAAAATTAAAATAGTGAAAGGGAGCGAAAATAATTTAACGTTATGCTCAGAAAATGCTCCGCAATCCTCTTGTTGTATCAAGTTTCTAACAACTAGAGAGAGGTGCATTTTCGAAGAAAGTTCTCTCCCAAGTCCATGACCTCTTAAAATTTCACCCATTGTTTTCATCTTTTATCATGATAGCTTCATATGAGCATACCTCTAAAATCGTGAAAGGTCCAAACCGTCTAGACTTTAACTTTCCAGGGAAGAGTTTTAGTCTTGAGTTATACAGCAATACCTGGTGACCTTTTTCAAAGTGTTTAGGAATCAATCGCTCATCATGCCACATTTTAGTTTTCTTCTTGTAGATCTTTACATTTTCATACAATAAGTGATGATGCTCTTTAAATTCATTTAACTGAGGAAATCTTATTACTTCAGCAGCTGTGGTGTCAAAGTTTAGGTTTTTCAAGGCCCAGAAAGCTTTATGTTCTAACTCCAAAGGCAAATGGCATGCTTTTAAAACTAGCTTATAAGGAGACATTCCTAAAGGTGTTTTGAATGCAGTTCTATAAACCCAAAGAGCATCTGGGATTCTCAAAGACCAGTCCTTCCTAGTTGTCTCAACCACCTTTTCTAGGTTTTCCTTAATCTCTCTATTGGAAACTTCTGCTTGTCCTTTGGCTTATGGGTGATAAGAAGTAGAGACTCTATGCTTTACACCATATTTTGCTAAAAAGTTACTAAGAATCCTATTGATAAAATGAGATCACTCATCACTTATTAGAGCATGTGTAGTTCCAAAACGAGTAAAGATATTCTTCTGAAGAAATTTTGAAACTGTTGATGCATCATTCTAGGCACAAGCAATTGCCTCTACTAATTTTGACATATAGTCAACAACTAGCAAAATGTAAGAGTTACCATTAGATGGGGAAAACGGTCTCATAAAATCAATCCCCCCAGACATCAAATAACTCTATTTCTAAAATGAAAGTCAGTGGCATCTCATCATTGATTCCAATGTTTCCCTTCCTTTGGCATTTATCACATGTCTTTCTGAATATGTGGGCATCCTTAAACATAGAAAGCCAAAAATATCCTGATTGTAAAGCTTTGGTTGTGGTCCTCTGTCCTCCAAAGTGTCCTTCGTAGGTTGCTGTATGACAATGCTATAGTATTGCTGGAACTTCTGATTGAGAGACACATCTTCTTACAATTCCATCAGCATATTGCCTACAGACAAATGGATCATCCCAGAAATAGAAGCGCACATCGTGAAGAAATTTCTTTAATTGTTGCTTCGTCAAATCTGGAGGTAATAAACCTGTAGCCAAATAGTTAGCAATATCTACAAACCATGGTAATTAAATATCAATAGTATGAGCTACATTAAACAACTGCTCATTTGAAAAATGGTCTCTAATCTCAAGTTGCTGCAACATTTCTTTTGTTTACTCAATTCTAGACAAATGATCTGCAATATAATTTTCTGAACCTTTCTATATTTGATCTCCAACTCAAATTCTTGCGGCAAGAGCACCCATCTTATAAGTATTGGCTTTGCATCCTTCTTCGCTAGTAGGTAGCATATTGCTACATGATCAGTAAAACCAGTAACCTTAGAACCTATCATATATGGTCTAAAGTTTTCAAAAGCAAAAACAACTTCGAAAACCTCCTTCTCTGTAGTAGTATAATATAACTGTGCTTCATTTAAAGTTTTGTTGGCATAGTAAATTGGATGAATCATCTTATCATATTTTTGTCCCAACATTGCTTCAACAACATAATCGCTCGCATCACACATTAGTTCGAAAGGTAAACTCCAATTTGGTGATGAGATGATTGGTGCAGTGATCAACGCCTTCTTCAACACTTGAAAAGCATCCAAACAATCTACATTAAACTCAAAAGAATTGTTATCTTCTAATAACATACAGAGGGGTTTAGAGATTTTAGAAAAGTTCTTGATAAACCTTTGACAGAAATATTCATGGCCAAAAAAACTCCTAATTCCCTTAATAGATGTTGGTAGTTCCATCTTCTCAATAATCTCAATTTTGGCTCCATCTACTTCGATTCATTTTTCTCAAATCTTATGGCCTAGAACAAATACCTTCCTTTGCCATGAAGTGGCATTTTTCCCAATTTAAGACCAAGTTAGTTTCTTCATATCTTTTTAGGACTTTACCTAAATTATCTAAATAGGTGGTAAATAAATTTCCAAAAATTGAAAAATCGTCCACAAACACTTCCATAATTGATTCAACCATATTTGAAAAAATAGTCATCATGCATCTTTGAAAAGTTGTTGGAGCATTGCAGAGAGCAAATGGCATCCTTCTGAATGCAAATGTACCGTAAGGGTATGTAAATGTGGTTTTCTCTTAATCAATAGGGTCTATACTGATCTGGTTGTAGCCAAAATAAACATCTAAAAAACAATAGTAAGCTTGACTTACAAGCTTATCCAACATTTGATCGATAAAAGGTAAAGGGAAGTGATCCTTACGTGTAGCTGTGTTTAGCTTCCTGTAATCCATACATATCTTCCAACTTGTGACTGTCCTTGTAGGAAAAAGTTCATTGGCTTTATTTGTGATCACAGTCATTCCTTTTTCCTTGGGCACACACTGAACATGACTGACCTAATTACTATCTGCAATAGGGTAGATAATTCCAGTGTCTAACCACTTAATGACTTCTTTCTTCACAACTTCCTTCATAGCTGGATTCAATTTCTCTATAATTCCACAAATTTAAGATTTCCATCTTCTAAATTGATGTAATGCATACAGAAAGATGCACTGTTACCTTGAATGTCTGCTAATGTCCAACCAATTACCTTCGTGTGTTGCTTCAGCAATTGAATTAATTGATCTTCATTTTCTGGCAGTAAATTTGCTGTAACAATGATTGGCAATGTTTTCTTCTCACCAAGATAGACGTACTTAAGATGCAGTGGTAGAGGCTTCAATTGTAGTTGGGGTGGCTCCTCAACAGATGGCTTAATGGGTGGAGATTTCTTATCACTCGAATCCAAACTGTCAAATGTTTTCTTATAATATGAAATCTCGCATTCCCTGTAATTGCTGGCTCAGAACAAATAATCTCGCATTTTGCATTTAGGGATTTGGTATCCCCAAACTACTGAATATGTTACTCTTGAAATTTTGTTTCAAATAAATCTTCCACAATTTCTTCCAGCAATTGGATTGCTGAACATTCCTCAACTTCTAGTGCATATCTCATGTCATCAAACACACTGGATTTTACTTCCTGGTTATGCACCCTCATAGTCAATTCTCCTTTTTGAACATCAGTACGCTTTTGGCTTGTTGCTAAGAATGGTCTTCCCAAAATTGTAGGCACTTCCTTATTAGCTTCATAATCCAGGATGATGAAATCTGCTAGGAATATGAATTTATCAACTTGCACCAAAATATCTTCAATGTGACCTTCAGGATATGTAATAGACATGTCAGCCAGTTGAAGTGTTACAGTAGTTGGTCCTGCTTCTCCCACTCCTAGTTTCTTGTATAGGGATAATGACATGAGATTGATACTAGCTCTAAGATCACATAATGCTCTTCCCAATTCTTTCCCTCCAATTGAAACAGAAATGGTGAATGATCCAGGATCCTCAACCTTCGTAGGTAGCCTACTTTTAAGGATTGCGCTACACTCTTCAGTCAAAGAAACCGTTTCATATTCTCCTAACATCTTCTTCTTGGTCAGAATATCCTTGAGGAATTTCACATAATCTAACATTTGCTTAAGAGCTTCCACCAATGGTATGTTTATGTGAAGTTGTTTTAGTACTTCTACAAATTTCTTAAACTGAACCTCTTGCATTTTCTGCTTGAATCTTTGTGGATAGGGAGGTGGTGGAGGTTTGAAAGGAATAACAATGCTAGATTTGTGAGGTTCTACAAAATTTGATTATGAACTTCTTCTGCATTATCTTTGTCTCCTGTTGTTCCTTCAATTCTTACTTCATTCCTCGCGCTATCTTTTAGATCTGCAAAATTGTGATTAACACTTTTTTGCTGCGGCAAGGAACTTGTTCTAGCTACTGGCTTCCCACTTTTGAGTTTTATTGCTTGCACTTGTTCTTTACCTTCCCTTCGTGGATTTCAGTATTTGCAGAGAGTTGTCTTTGAGGTCTTGTTTTCAACTCATTCGCCAATTGTGCTCTCTAAATCTCTAAATTCCTCAGTGAAGCTTGTTGACTCCGAATCATAGCATCATTTTTAGCCATGTATGCTTTCATCAAAATTTCAATGAATTACTAAAATTGCTGGGATTTTGCTAGGGCAACGCTTTATTCTACTGTGGTACAAATTGTTGATTCTACTGCCTAAATCCAGATGGAAAATTTCCCTTCTACTGTGCTGGAGGATCATGATGAATTCCTCCTTGATTCCAAAAGAAGTTAGGATGATTTCTCTACCCAGGATTATAGGTGTTCGAATGAGTATTATTTCTACCTATATAACAAACTGACATTGGATTGTTAGGGCAAAAGTCATAAGTATGTCCTTCTCCATAGAAATCACATGATTCAGTTGTAACTTGATTCACAGTAACGTTCTGCTGCACAGTATTCCCTAAGGGTAGAGGTTTGATCATGTTGGTTAATGAGGCAATGTATGCCCTAATGGATGTTAGTGCATCAACTTCTATCCCTCCTTGTGGTCGCTTTCCAGGATTTGTTTTTGAATCATACCATTGATAACTGTAGGTTGATATCCTTTCCAGCATTTCCTATGCTTCTATAAGTTCTTGATAAAAAGCACCATTTGCTGAAGCATCTACCATGCTCTGTGTAGCTGAGCTTAAACCATTCTAAAATATCTAAAGTTGAACACAGTAAGGTAATCCGTGAGAGGGCATTTTCTAAGGAGTTCTTTATATGTTTCCCAAGCATCACTAAAGGGTTCATCCACATACCGCCTGAAAGAAACAATCTCTACTTTGAGTTTGGCATTCCTTGTAGGTAGAAAATACTTGGTCAGAAATTTTTCTGCCAACTGATTCCAGGTAGTGATGGATTCTGGAGCAAATGTAGTTAACCAAACCTTTGCTTCATCCCTTAAAGAATGAGGGAACAAAGATAAAGGTAGAGCATCCTTAGAAACTCCTTGAATTACAGATGAGTTACTTACTCCCAAGAAATTTTTTAAGTGTAAGTGTGGATCTTCTGCAAGTAAGCCATGGAATTTACCTACAGTCTGCAACATTTGAAATATCACAGTCTTCATCTAAAACGTTGCTGCTTGAATATTTGGTCTAACAATCCCTAGATTTAAATTTTTTAACATAGGAACTGCATAATCTCTAATGGCTCTTTCCCTGTCATTGGCTAGAATAACAGGATTTTCAACATGATCCACTAGTATGTTTTGCTGTTGCATTACTATACCAGGTAATGAACTCCTTCTCTGTTTGGTTGTTGATTTGATTGATCTATAAGACTTCCATGAGGTATAGGAGATTGCTCCATAAAATTTGCTCGATTTCTTAATTCCCTTCTTAATTTCCTTAAGGTTCTTTGATTTTAGGATCAAATTCAACTTCCAAATCAGAATTGGTATTTATACGCCAGTTGCTGCAATCACACAGAAATTGAATCAGTGTAAATAAACCCCTAATGCACCAAAAGAATCAAATTCAAGTAAGTCAAAATTCAAACTAATCTCCGACAACGGAGCCAAAAACTTATTTTTGTGTGTGTAAGTGAATGATGAAATCACACAAATCAATGTGCAAGTATACACAGTTAGCAGCAAGTGATAAGTATTTATATCATCTTCACAAGGATTAGTGGTAGATTCAAACCTAACTTTATTTAACATCATAGTTAATTCAAGGGTAATAAAACAAGGAGTTGGTGTTTTTTTATAACTAATGCTGAATTAAATTAATGACAGAACAAAATTACTGCTTTTGCGGTTCTAACAATGAGAATGAATGAGTTCATATTAAGGAAACATGTTATTTTTCCTAACATAGAATGCTGAAGCAAAAGATTTGCAAGATCGAATCACACAACAATAGTATTCGAAATCTTTTCAGATCTCCCAGTTATCTTAAGTTAATTTTCATTAACTTATATGAGCTAATTATGTATTTTTCGTGCATTAGGCGAGTGATTATACCAAACCTCCTCACTTAGCCAGCAACTAGCCTAATCTAGAGGCTAATGTGTTTTAAAAGCAATCTACTCCTCACGTTTTCTTCCAAAAATTAGAGAAGATATTTATGTGTATTGGGTAGGCAGACATAAACATTAGACAATACAAACATTTATAAAACAATTCAATCTGACAATCCTTTACTTCGAAACTAAATCAATTTAATAACACATCCCTTAATCCTCTGCCAATGGTGATTAGTTCATGCTAAAACAAATAAAGGAAAGTAACAAATAATTAAAAACAGTAAATGAATTCATGATGAAATAAAACTATCAACAGTTGCAGAAATCAGTTGCTCCAAGTAAACTGTTGAAGAATCGATTTTTATGTTTTCTGTCGTTAATGGAGTTCCTGTTTTTTTCAACTCTATTCTTTGTGTATCTAAAGAACAGCAACAAGTGTGGATGAAAAAGTTCAGAAGAAAAAAGCCTCGAACTCAAATCGCAGGGTTGAACTTTTCAAACTCAAATTAACATAAATTTGCGGCTTCCTCTTCTGTTTATAAGTCTCCTCTTGTGATTAAGAAATCTATTAGGTCAAATCGTCCACTTGACTTGCATCTAACGGTGGATTAATTTCGTAAAAGATAAATTTGTTTCCATATTTGAATTTTCGTTATCTTCGCATGGATTTTATCTGTCCATTTTGCTCCATAAATGCTCGATCAATAATTCTGCTAAACTAATGCTCCGTCAATTTTTTGCTCAACAAAATACCCAAAATCAATAGCAATTAAGCACAATTTCCCTCAATTCAATTCTAATATTGTCGCAGCTAGAATGATGTGACAATATGAATGTTCTCAAAATCCATATAAACACAACAAAGGTAAATCAAGTATTTATTCCATAAACAGAGGCATTTTACTTCAAATGTGAGGTGAAATTTATCTTAAAAGACTCCTAATAACTCTATTTTGGAGAGTTATCAACTTGCTAGGTAAATTTCTTAGAAAGTCACCCAAAATAAGATTGCTTCAAGCCAAGCGCGCTTAATTTTGGAGTTCTTATGATTGAGCCACTGAAAAGAAAGGTGCCCTTGTTGGTATAGTAGTCACTATCAATTCTTTTAAGTCTTTTTTAACTATACTTGCATAGTCTTAAGATTCATCTTATTTAGATGTAGTGTCGGTTCATTTATGTGCCCCTCCTCTACTAGGGTGTAACATACTCACCAACTTCTGCTTCGTTTGTCCCTAAACCACATTCTATTGGGAGAGGACCCCTTCTGATACCATCTATAACGCCCTAGGCCCAGGATTCAGAATCCAGATTTGGCACCTATTGGCCCCGACATTCCCCTGCATCTCTTGGGACCTGGCCACGCTACCTACTTGACTTAATTTACCTAGGAGCGTTACCATCATGCATGCTTTTTATGTAAAAGACCTGCAAAAGTTTCAATAGAAGAAATCAAACACTTACATAAGCACTGAAATATAAGGTCCAAAATAAATTTAAAACATATTTGGGAGATCCCAAATTAAAAATCAATAATAAAAGAGTAACTCAAATAAAGAAATAGTTCAGAATACATAAAGTTCTAGTTTCAAACGAAACTTAAAAACGTAGGGAGACATCTAAAACAAGCGAAAGACTGAAATCTCATGACCATGGCCACCATGCAACTGCTTCTAGTCAACCACCCTGGGTACTTTTATTATTACCTAAAAAAAATAAAGAAACGAATGAGTATAAAAATCTTCAGTAAGTGACCTTGACCCTCGAGGTCAGACATGCAAACATAAATACTCATGCAAACCACATGGAACCTACTCTTTATCTTTATATAAAAAATAATCAAATATCTTATACGATTCTCTTTTAGCATATCAACTCTGGTGACAAAGCTTGATCCTATCCTTCTACCTCTCACTTGAAGTACGTGTGAGGAATTTCTAGAAAATTTAACTACCACTAATGGTAAAGGTACCCAGTCAGCGTAACCAAGTTTCCACCCACACCGACCCCCTGTAATGGGAGATGGTTGTCACCGTCACATGACATGCAACATGTGCTCTATTATGCAACCATCCCAAACAATAACATATCATACATGCGATGCCCATGGTACCCATAATCAACATACATACAATACACATCACGCTTAATGCAATATCACATTATGCTCAACGTAATTTCAATATATAACATAAATATAATTCAAATTATGTTACATATCATATTACAAGCATCAAACAATAATTGTCTAACCTAGCCCGAAGGCTTATCCAAGAGTGAAGCCACTTACCTCAATTCCAAAGTTTCAAATATGATCTTAGTGGCCCAATCTATGGCCTCTCTAGTAAACCTAACACAAATTAAAACCTCGGTCTAGTTAATACCCTAAATTAAATTTAAAAAAATCCAAGTAAACAAATGGGTTACGACTTCAAGGAATCATCTCAATCGAAAAACAATGCCCAAACGCTACTGTATTGCAGCTCACGCACTGCCACCCATAAAATTTTTCCTTCTATTTTCACGTAGCCCAATTTCCAATCTATTTATTTTCCCCACCCACACGTAAGAACTCTTCCTCTAGTGGCCCCATGAGATGTCGAAAGTCTCGAGTGAGAGAGCCACGTCCCTACGCTGCCACTGTTTGTTTTTATCAGAGCTTCGCCGTTTGTCTAGCAACAAATAAGATAAATGTCACTAATGGTGGCGACGGCAAAAATATTTTGTCGTCAATACTAGTGACGAAAAAACTTTTGTCACTAAAAATAGTAACAACGATAAAATCATTTTGTCGCTAAAACTAGGGACGAAACTAAATTTGTTGCCAAAAGCAAAATACAACGATGAACAAAATAATTGTCACTAAAAGTAGTGACAACAAAAACTTTCGTTGATAAAATCAAATGATAAAATTATAAATTTTTCGGTAAAAGTAGGGACGACACAAATTTTTTGTTGCTAAAACGTGCAAAAAAAAAAATTAAGTGAATTTCCAAAACAATTCAGGAAGAAAAAAACTTTTTTCATTAAGCGATGAAAATGTACAAATAATTTTATAATTAAGAATGAGCTTGTAAATAATATTTTTTAAAAGAAAATGATTTATATGAGTTGTTTTTAATATCTCTGTTACATTTGAAAGGTTTTTATTCTTAAAAGGTAAAATATCAACAAATTGAGTATAACTCAATTGGTTAAAGTCATATTTCCTTGACCAATAAGTCATCATTTTGATTCCTCCCATCCCCCTATATTATTGAACTAAAAAAAAGGTAAAATATTAAATTTTATTGTATTTTTTAATAAAAATTAATAACTAAAATTTCAATATAGGATTAAAATATATATATATATATATATATATATATATATATATATATCATTTAAAGTTTTTTTTTTAGAAAATCATTTAAACTTCTTAAATAAATATTAAAGTGTAAAAATA
>JAOANK020599356.1:0-11951 GCA_026257165.2 Telfairia occidentalis
TACTCGGTCTCTTAGGCCGTTTTATATTACAACTTGACCCGTACACTTGCGGTAACGCAGTGGGTTGCGATCAAGCCCCTCGGACTAATGAGGAACGTATGTAGCTACTCCGACGCCGCTAGTATGAATATAAGGTGGAGCCGTTTGGAGTTCTTTGCGAGTGCCAAGAGACGATTTATCACTTCTTATCCTAGGCATTTCGGGACATCTCTTCCCATCGCCTTTGTCCACTAGCACTACCACCCTCCTACTTAGATGACAATGATGATGAGGACTGACTGATCTCTTTCATTCAGGGGGTCTTCTTTCTGTTTATTTTCATTTATGTGTTTTTGTTTTCTTTCTATGTTTATATCTTTACCTATGTTGTTTTATCATGTTATTTGTTTTAATTGACTTCTCTTTTGGCTTTTGATGATTGTCTCCCTCTTCAGGAACGCAAGCACCACAGTACTCGATACACAAGCTTGCAAACTCTGTGGATTATAGCATTTGCCAGGCCAGTTTTTCTCACTCTCTATTCTTTTTATTTTATACATTGAGGACAATGTATCATTTTAAGTTTGGGGTGGGGTGTCCTGAGTACTATGTGCTATTAGGATAGGTTACATGTAAATTGTGTGCTGATTGAGATTAATTTTTTATGGTAAATTCTGGATAAATTTTTTCAATTTAATGATATGAATGATTGTTCGCCTGCTTGTATGCGAAAAAGTAGAATTTTGATGTTTTGCATGCTAAGGACTATGATTTCCCAAGATTTGCTCTAACTTGCATGTGAGTAAAAATAGGAAAACTAGTAGGCATATTTCTGAAGTAAGCTATGTTTGAAATCCTTCTTTGAATTCCTTGCATTTTGAGCACATAGTCATCCTATTTATAGTCCTGAAGGCTTAGAGTGTAATTAATAGAGTTAGACTTAAGTTGCTTCAAAATGGTCGGATTGTTAGATAGTGAAATTCATAAATAAAGGAGCCTTTGATTAAAATTTTGTTTTTCTTAATAAAACATGTCTAAAAGAGGTTAATCTTCCTTTCTTTAGTGCCTTAGTCGATGGAGAATGCTAAAAAAAAAAATTTTAAAAAAGGGCAAAAAGAAAGTCAGTACAGTCCTAGAATAGAGGTGCTGCTCGTCGTTCGATGCTCAGTGCCTAGAAAGTAGGGGTAAGCAAGAACGAAGGTAGTACGTCGTTACTAGGTTCCTCTTTTAGACAAATTTTTGTTAATTGATATAAAAAAAGGGTTATAATTTTAAACTCCCTAAGTTAGAAATTTCACTTGAAAATAATTTAGTACTAGAGTAGAGGCAATTTGGGAAAGATTTCATTAAATGCACTTCGGGCTTGTAGGGATTACAATAGGATAGACTTGCACACACACACATAAGGGAGAATAAGAATTGGCTTTCGACTTGCTTACGGATAGAATGTGCATAAACATTTCATTTATTGAGCTCATTACATGTTATGCATTAAGTGATGAGTTTGAAGCATGTTAGCATTAAAATTCTGTTACTTATTTTCATTCTAATTTTGCTTGGGACTAGTAAAACTCTAAGTTTGGGGTCGTCGATAACACTCAAAAAGTGTTATTTTTGGACCTATAATTTAGCAGTTTTGTATGTTAAAAGTGTACTTCGATACTTTTATTTGTGAAATTTTGTAGAAACCAAACATTCCAAGGAAAGAGATGAAGTCGAGGTTGTTCGGGGAGAAAAATGAGTCAAACAAACCACAAATAGGCTAAATCAAGGAACAAAAATCAAAGGAGCAACCCGAGGGCTAGCGTCTCAACGCAAAAGGACAGCGTTGAGATGCGCAAACAGTGACAAGAAGGCAGGCATTCAACGTTGAAACGCTGAAGAAGTAGCGTCTCCACGCTACACTGAAATTTCCAAATAGAATAGGAAAATTTGATGTAGCGTCGAGACGCTATGCTATTGCTAACTTGATAATTTTCCCTCCTTTTTCAAAACACGATGGCATTTTCGTAAATATCAAGCATAGCGTCTCAACGCTACAGCGATGTCTATAAAAATAACCTTATGTCTAGGTTTTGAGGAGGCCGTTTTGGAAGAGAAAATTCTAAGAGACAGAAGGGGAGTTTGATTTTGAGGATACTGAGCAAGGAAGAGTGATTCCAAGTGATCAAGAGTGAAAACCAAGACCACAAGGAGAGCGGTTTGACGAAGGAGACAACATTGAAGCAATCTGGAAAATTTCTTCTTCCTTTTCTTAACACTTTTTCTATTATTAAAAACAGATCAGAGACATTTACAGCCAATGAATGGCTAAAAGCTTTGTAATCTTATGGTGTTGGATGCTTTAGTTTAAATTTGATGAGTAGATTATTTTATGGTTGAATTATATTTGCTAAATCCTCCTAGTAATTGATGACTTTATTGCTATTCTCGCATGAGAATGTGGAATAAATTGCCGTTATAATTGATATAGCTTGGAAAAGTATGTCAATAGTTAGATCTTGAATGCTAGGCTTTTGAAACTTATGCATGAAAGTGAATAGTTGATTAAATGTGAGATTAGGTGTTCTTGAGAAAGAAAGCCTTAGTTTGCTCGAAGTTCAAAGCCTAGGATTTTAGTATTATACAAAAACCTAAAATTGTTTAATAAGTTAAATTTACTAAAAGGAACCCAACACCCTAAGATTTTTTATTTTAAAATTTTTCCTCTATAAGCATGCATATTTTAGTTATTTTCACATTAATTTTTAATACCTAAATTACACCTAACCCCAAGATAAAATTGGAATAATTAATTGGAAACTAAGAAAGTTTATAACACAATTTCCAGACAATGATACTCGGCCTTAGGGTTGTTTTATATTACAACTTGACCCGTACACTTGCAGTATCGCAGTGATTTATTGATCAGGCATGTACGGATGCGTGTGGAGGCTTTTTGGAAAGCGGCCAATGGCGTTGGACTCCTAGTGACCTGTAAGTTCAGATCTATGGTTTTGTGACTGAAAACTCGGCTGCGGGTGATTGACGACAGTGGCACGTTCAGCAATGTGTGTAGTGTGGGATTGAGGTTGGACTGTAAGCTCTCGGTGATGTTTTACCCTTAGATCTATCAGCAAAAGTTGTTAAAAACTAGTTTTAAGATAGCTTTCTAAAATATATTTCATGTTTGACTTTAGGTTGACCAAGCTATCCTTAACCGATTTCTTAGAGAAACTGTAGGACTCGCTTGAGGTAAGTGACTTCATTTACAGACCAGTTAAGAGCTTAGGTTGAATGATGTATGTATGTTTTAATACGTGTATGTGTAGAATATCTCGATGATTACAGTAATGTGCCATGTATGTTTAGTGTTCCGTGAGAAGTGTTGTGGCATATTAGTATGTATGATCTTGATGTGTTATGGTGATATTCTATTATGTATAAGTTGGCATGCGTGAGTTTGCTCTGCTGAGATATGTTGTGATGTTGAATAGTATGGTACGACATGTAATATGTAGAATGTAAAGTTTCATGTTGTATGCATGTGGGAGCTTACATGAATTATAGTACATGAAACTATGATTTATAAGAAAGTTACAACTACCCCTCGCACCCCAAGGGTCAGTGTTGGGCGGGATCCGACTGTGCTAAATGAGTGCCACCTAGGATCATATGCGGTCAGATACCCCTAATAAATCGATGGCCCATACTTGTACGCAAAGCGAGATGGCACCACGGTGAGATAAATATTTGTCTTCACCTAGCATGAAACGATGAGTATATTGTCGACAGATGAATAGTAAGTCCCAAATATTCATATCATGAGGTGCATGATTGTGTGTGTTTGTAGGTTTGACCTTGTAAGTTGGGTCACTTACCGGGTATTTGTTAAAAATACTCAACCTATTCTATGAACTTTTCAGGTAATGAAAATAATGGTCGAGGTGGATGATGAAGAAGGATGCCTATGTGCCATGGTCATGAGCTGTTTAATTCTGCATTAACTCTAGTGTTCATTGATTTAAAAACTTAAGTTGTGTTAAAGCTTTATTTGTTTGCTTCTTGTTTTACTATGTTTTCTTTGGGATCCCAACACAAGATTAGCACTTTTAATTCACGTTTTAAGTATTTTAATGTAAGTTTTATCTTTTAAAATCTTTAAAATTTTTTATTCATGCATGTAGTAACAATCCTAAGTTTATTTTAAATTGTGTCGTTACCATCTTTCTCTCTCTCACACTATTGCTCTCTCTCTTCCCCATAGTCATCTATACCTTAAAGTCGGTAGTCCATACTCATTGTTGCAGCAACTTTGATGACTTAGTTCTTCACGGTTCTTCCTCTCTCTCTCTCTTCCTCAGATCAATACGTGCGACAATGATAAGGTTTTCTACCTCCCCAATCTCTCTCTCTATATCTTCCTTCTACTCTCACTAATATCGTGGACGACGGAGATAAGATGTTGGCATTGTGCAACGTCCAAGGAGGAGGTCGGTCGACCGTAGTAGGCGGTGCATGGGGCATATTTGATGCCAGTTAGTAGTTGTTAGGGAGGGTTGGTGATGAATCTTAAGAAACTGAAGCAAAGCAAGGCATCATTGGCATTGTCTGTAGCAGAAAAGTTGTCTAAAGCTCTTGAATTGCACCACGAGCGGCGGTAGGTGAGTTACACAAGCGATGGCAAGGGTGCGATTCTCGATGCGTGATGCCATGATTAAGGCTACTGATGGCGATGCATCGCTTTTGGGGATTAAAGGAGTCAAAAATTGGAAGTATAATAAGAATTGGTAGCGGTGTGTAGAGATCGGCAGCGGCTTGTGAACGACAGCAAAAACAGTAAGCTTATGGTAGTGTTTCCTTCCTTAGATCTAGTCCTAAAAAGTCATTTAAACCTAG
Organism: Telfairia occidentalis; assembly: GCA_026257165.2. Taxonomy (NCBI): domain Eukaryota; kingdom Viridiplantae; phylum Streptophyta; class Magnoliopsida; order Cucurbitales; family Cucurbitaceae; genus Telfairia; species Telfairia occidentalis. The sequence goes on from JAOANK020599356.1 coordinate 4,858, forward strand.
TTTTATTATAATTTAATAAAATGAATTATATGTTTGACTTTAAGGTTCACCAAGCTTTATTAGAATGGTCTATTAAGAGAATTGTAGGACTCACTTGAGGTAAGTGACTACGCTTATGGACTCGCCTTAGTGCTTATGTCGGATGATGGATGTATGTTGTAAACCATGTATGTGTAGAATATCATGATAACTTGTATAATATGCATTGTATGTTTATCGTACCATGATTGGTGTTATGTCATATTTGTATGTTTGATCGTGATGGGATATGGTGATACTGCTAATATGTTACATGCTGGCATGCTTGAGCATGATCTGCTGAGTTATGATGTGATGTTAAATAATGTTGTACGACATGCACAATGTGAAATATTAAGTTTACACGTCGTATGTATGTGAGACCTTGTATGAACCATGGTACTAGAATATATATATTTAAGAAGGTGATAACTACCACAAACTCCTCAAGGGTTGGCGGTTTGTAGGATTCTGCCTACTCTAACTGAGTACCATTTAGTATCAGACGTGATAGGATAAGCCCAATAAATCTAGGGCCCACATTTGTACGCAAAGTGAGATGTCTTCATGGTGGAATAAAGTGTAACGACCCAAATATTTTACTCATGTTGCTAATGCTAATTAGGTATGTTGTAACAACCCGACTTTTAGGACTCAATTTTTCTAAGATCATTACTAACATGCATGCTCTTTTACGAACAAACATTACAAGTTTAAAGAGAGAAAAACAAATATTTATATAAGTAATGAAATATAAGTTCCATAAGAAAATTTAAAACTTAGTGGGATCCCAATTTAAAAATTAATAATAAAAGAGTAACTCAAATTTAGCAAATAGTTCAAAATCCATAAACTTCTAGTTTGAAACGAAACTTAAAAACGTAGGGAGAAATCTAAAACATTCGGGAAAAAAACTTAAATCTCATGACCATGGCCACCATGTAACCACCTCTCGTCAACCACCATGGGTCCCTTGTTATTTCCTAAAAAATATATATAAAAGAGTGAGTATTAAAATACCAAGTAGGCAACGTCGACCACCGGGGTCAGACATACAAACACATGCAATCATACAATGATACAATGCTCGTGTGGGACCTACTCTATATCTTTAAATGAAAGACATCAAAATATCATATAGGATCCTCTTTCAGTATAACAACTCTGGGTGACAACGACCTTGATCTCATCCTTGCACCTCTTACTTGATGTACGTGTGAGGGCTTTCTAGGAAACCCAACTACTACTCATGATAGAGGTACCTAGTGAACATAGTCAAGTTTCTACCCTCACTGACCCCCTGTAATGGTAGATAGTTGTCGTCGTCCAATGGCATGCAACATACACTCGAACATGCACTCTATTATGTCAAGGTTCCAAACAACAACATATCGTACATGTTGTGCCCATGGCACCCATAATCAACATATATATGATACACATCATGCTTAATGCAACATCATTTTATGCTGAAAATAATTTCAATACATAACATAAATATAATCTTAATTACATCACATATCATATTACAAGTATCAAACAATTGTCTAACTAACACCAACACCGAGTGTTTGATCAGTCTCCAGCAGATGCCAGAAACTTGATCGCCACCTAGTGCGATGAACCACAGTGTAGAGGTAAGTTTTAATATAGTGAATATGAGTGTCGAGTGTCGTCCTCGGGATTGAGTTTCTAATTTCATTAAGTACCACAAATAATCACACTTCATTTTATCTAGGGAATCCATTATTAAAGGGAAATCTAAGTTCTACTACTTCTACTCCTAGATAGGTGGAGGACACATATGGACAATGTGCTTTGACTCCAATTGCTATGCTTTGTGACACCAAACTTTACTAAAAACGGATTTCCCTATCGCAATGCAACTATAAGCTGGGTTTAACTAACGTTCAGCTTCCTCTCTCGAGTTCAGCTACTCTTACTAAACATGCAGACTCAACCTCTTGGTCTATTACCCACACAACTAGCAAGGCATTATGAACTACCCTCCGATTACCATCCCTTAATAGACACATTGTGATCCCATCCTCTCTTGAGCTCAGAAAAAACCCACTTCTCATCATGGTTCACAATAGACCCACTAGAGATAATAACACATGCTTCTCTAAAATAGACCTCCACTCATCACGTAGCTTACTAGAGTCATGCAATCGAGATCTAATCTAAGCCCTACTCTCTCGAGCTAAAACTTAAATCATGCAACAATCTAATCCTTGATCAAAAGATTAAACAACATTAAACATATGAAAGTATGAATAATCACAGGCGATATTAAAAAGTCAATAAATTAATAAAGCATTAAACAGAGTTACAACGTGTTACAATACGTCAAGGCAAAATTTTGCTACTTAAATTCACAACTAAAAATAGAAATTTCATAAAAAAAATACACAATAAAACAAAGTATAGAAATCGAGAAGAAAACTCTCTAAGACGCGTGCCAAACTCATTCCCGACGTAAGACCAGCAATCTCGAGGCTCAGATCGCTCTAGAAACTTCATTTGAAGCTCTCTCTCTCCCTCTTAAACACTGTCCTCCCAAGTGTGCTCGAGGATCTCCAAATGGGCTCCCCATTTTTTGAATGAAAAATGATCCTTTAAAACACATTCTGCCCGCAGGGCCAAGACGTCATAAGATAATGTCTCAATGCTAGTCTTGTTTGGTCAAATGGCATGCAGCACGGACATAAGTTAGGGTGACACAAAGGAACAACGTCACAATGCTACCGCGAGTTGACAGCATGTGTGCGAGCGTGTGCGCATCTGGACGTCGAGCTGGTCGTTGCGCTCGGTGTTGCAACGCTAGGGCGTTGAGCGTACAGCTGGCTGGAGGGCGCGAGCATGTGGGATGGTGTGCAGTGTTGAGCGTGCGCATTGGCACGCTGCCCTTAACGTTGCCTGCTGTGCGCGAGGCGCACACGCGCGCACTGCCTTCATGAATTTCATAAACGTCTCGAGCTTGATCACAACTCCAATTTTCCAGCAGATTCAAGCGTCTCAACGCCTGTGCATGTCATCTCGACGCTGCCTCCTTTGGTCTTCATGTATTTTGGCATCCTTTCTTCTTTCCTTCTCCAAAATTAGTCTTCTTAAGGCCGTTTTTCGACCCGAACAACTCTGAATTCATCATTTTACCAAATTATGCTGGGTACCTAGATATTAACATAAAAATATGTGAAAGCACCAAAATTATCAAATAAAACTAGCTAAAATCAAGCTTAAGGATAGCACATGTTCGTGTGCTATCACTAACCTAACATGAAGGCTTATCTAAGAGCAAAGCACCTTACTTTGATTCCAAAGATTACGAAAAGCAATCCTAGTGGCCTGATCGACGTTCTCATTAGCAAACCTAACACGAACTAATTATTACCCTAAAATACATACAAGGAATCCAAATATACGGCTATATTTGGGTTTCGAGGGATAAATCTCCATCCAAACACACTGCCCAGTACTGCTGCCAAGTGCCACCGCCGATCACCATGCACTGCCGTACACACAAGGCCATAATTTTTTGTTAGAGATTTGAGATGATTTTTTTAAACAAATTATATAGAAATTCTTTTCAGCTCAGAAGCAGACGAAAGACGTGGGGAAGTTCTCTCCTTCCATTACTCATACAACAGCTTGAATTTTTTGGAATTTTCTTTTTCTTTTCTCAACTGAGAAATTTGGTTTAATATGGAATTATTCCATGGGCGTTTGTTGGGTATCTAAAAATAGAAATGTGAAATGATTTCACTAGAAAACAAAGTTTGCTTCATTTTCTTACTATTTTTTAATATGCGTGCTGTAGTATATTAAGAAAAACATATAAATGCAACCTCTGAGTCACACAATTCCAAATATAATCGATCTATAAATTGTTTAAATTAATAAGCCAACCAAATATTAATTTGAGCGAGAAATTACTAAAAGTAACTTAACAAGTTTTTGGTTTTAGAAAATGGACTCAAATATTGAGAGTAAGCTTTCTTAATCTATTGCAAATGTAGCCACATTTTATTTTACCTTTTTGTCTCATTCATTAAATGTAGAATAATTTTACTCTCAACAACTTTTTTACTTACTTTCTGCAAACAAAATTTTCAAAAGGAATTCATTTTCCACAGTTTTTTTATATCATCTAAATTCATCTATAACATCTTTGTTTTTTTTTAAAAAAAAAATCACTACAATAAATATCACATACGACACCATTTGAAAAATGTCGTCATAGACTATCCATACCATTTTCAAAACGTCATGACAATTAATGTTATTAAAAGTCTTTGACTTTTCTTTTCATTTTTTTAATGCTGTGAAGAATACTATACAAAATCCATCTTCGATTGCATAATATTTATGTTCTGAAAATAGCCACGAAAAAAATGATATAAAAGCCATCTAATTTTGTTGAAATCATGCTATTATAAGCATTCCATAGAATTTTCAATAACATCCAACAAATAAATGTTGTTATAAGCATTGAATAGCACTTTTTCAAACCCGTAGTAGGCGATGTTATAAAATAACATTTTTCTAAAGCAATTTTAGAGGCTATAAAATATTGCATGATTTTAATCTTATTTCAACTTTTAATAACATAATAAAAATTTTATGATGAACATTTAATAGCATTTATAAAATATTATAACAGGCTGTGGAAGAAGCCTTTATAACAAGCTAAAGGTGCCATAGATAAAGAGGAACATTTCCTCAAACTAAAATGCTCATCAAACCATATGCATTAAAATAATATTTATTAGTTAAAACACTTGAAGTTTTTAACTAGAGTATATTAAGAAAGACATATAAATGTTGGTTTTAAAAATTTTTAACCTTCGAGTCGCATAATTCCAAGTACAATCTATAAATTGTTTAAATAAATAAGCTTACCAAATGTCAATTTGAGCGAGAAATTACTAAAAGTAACTTAAAAAGGTTTTTAGTTTTAGAAAATGGACTCAAATTGTAACATCCGAGTAGAAGAGGGGTACATGAATGAACCATCATTACATCTGAATGAGACGGATCTTGAGAATGTGCAAGCATGGTTAAGTAGGGAATAAAAGAATTGATAGTTACTACTGTTTGCTTGTGTGTAAGTGAATGATAAAATCACACAAAGCTACATACAAGTTTACACAGTCTGCAGCAAGTGATAAGTATTTATATCGTCTCTACAGAGATTAGCAGTAGATTTTAACCTATTCGTATTCAATCTCTTAATGAATTCAAAGGTAATAAAAGTAAATGATTGATGAGTTTTTATGACTAATGCTAGATGAAAGTAAATGACAGAACAAAACAAATATTTTATGGGATGTAATGAGAGGATGAATGGGTTCAGATCACGGTAACATGAAGTTTTCTCAGAACAAAATGCTGAAGCAAAAGAATTGCATGATCAAATCACACAACAATAGTGCTTAGAATTCTTCCAGATCTCCCAGTTATCTGAAGTTAATTTTCATTAACCTATATGAGTTAAACTTGTTATTTTTTGTGCATTAGGTGAGTGATTATTCCTAACCTCCTCATTTAGCTGGTAACTAACCTAATCTAAATGCTAATTGTTTTAAGAGCAATCTACTTCTCAAGTTTTCTTCCGAAACTTAGAGAAGATATTTATGTGTGTTGGCCAGATAGACATCAACATTAAAAAATACGAATACTCATAAAACAATTCAATCCGACAAGCTTTTACTTCGAAATTAAATAAGTTCAACACCATGTCCCTTAATCCTCACCCAAAGGTGATTAGTTCATTCTAAAATAAATAAAAGACAACAACACATAGACGTAAAAAGTAAATGAATTCATGGTAAAACAAAGTCCAAAAGAGTTGTATAAATCGATTTCTTTGCAAATTCAACGAGTAGAGATGATTCTTCTCTTTTAGCGTCTACAAAGTTTCTCCTTCTGCAAGCTCTCCAATACTGAACAACAACAATTGTGAACTAAACTTCTTTAGAAGAACAACGAAAACCAAAAGCTTTCTAAAGACTTTAAAATAATCTAGACCAACTGAACTTCTATTCATTGGCGGCATCTTTTTCTATTTATAAGTCTCCTTTGGTGATTAGGAAACCTATTAGGTCAAATCATCCACGTAGCTCCCATCTAATGGTGGATTAATTTCATAAAAGATAAATTTATTTTCCATAGTTGAAGTTTTGTTATCTTCCTGTAGATTTCATCTGTCTGTTTTGCTCCATAGTTGTTCTCTCAATTGTTTTGCTAAAATAATGCTCCATCAATTATCTGCTAAATAAAATTGTCAGAATTAGTAGCAGCTAAGCACAATTTCCTTCAATTCTATTTCAATCCTTTCTTAAATAGAATGTTGTAACAATATGAAGGATCTCAAAAGTCATGTAAGCAAAACAAAGATAAACCAAACATTTATTCAATGAATCAAAGGAAATTTACTTCAATCAATAGGTGAAATCTACCCAGAAAAACTCCTAATAACTCTCTTTTGAAGAGTTATCAAAATCCATAAACTTGAACTATTACTCGTCTTCGAGAAATACCTTAGACTTTCTAAGAAAACAAAATAATTGATATGGAAACCAAAATCCTTCAGCAAAATTCAAATGAAAGACAATCAACTATCAAGCTATTTTACATTTCTTACAGCAAAGATTTTGTTTCATTCAAGTCATAGCCTTTTTCAAGACACATCACTTGTCTAGAATTTTATTCATATGCTTGTGGGCAAGCCTTCCTATTCCAAAGATACTATAACATTTAGACACCACTCATCCCCAGTAATTCCCTTTCTCATATTTATAATTTTATTTATTTATATTATTTTCTTGAATATTCACCTGTCTCCTGACCTTCATGAAGAACACATGTGTCTAAAGGGAGAGGAGTGCGCTACCAAAAACAGAGGAATGCACATATACATTGTTCACAAAAAAATTGATTCAATAAGGTTTGAGAAGAATGTTGGGTGTGCATGTCCTAAAACTAGAATGACTTGTCAACACATTCTATACTCAATAAAGTTGTTATTGATGTTATTCAGTAAGGTTGTTATTGAATCTTTTATAACTCTATAA
>JAOANK020599456.1:0-11951 GCA_026257165.2 Telfairia occidentalis
AAATGGAAAATGACGATATTCCATTTTCTATCAATTTTTTCACCATGGCTTGCCACCTCCAATTCACATGCTACCTCACCATGATTGAGTATTAATCTTAGGTGAGGTAGTTGTGCATGATTTGGGCTATATATTGGACTCAAATTCGTGCATAATTGATTGATGAACATCAAAGATTTTCCTCCAAAATTTTGTTGTTCATGTGTTGAACATAAACCAAACATCACCTCATCTCCTCTCTAATTCACCAATGAAGGGATCCCACCATCTCGTTCCTTGGCCGGAGAATAGCTGAGAAGACACTAGTGGTGGTTCGGGAGCTTGTTCGTGATCCATACGACCAGAGATAGAGGAGAATTTGAGCTACAAAGGTTAATTCTCACGTTTCTCTGTTTTCTCCTCTTTATAGCGTGACTTTCCATCTTAAATTTAGCTAATTTGAGTGCAATAGATCCTTTTCCACTGCTGATGTATGCTGATACATCCTTCACTCAACGTCATGCTATGGCATTGAGACGCCCAAGTGTTGAAGAGAAGATGATGAAACGAAGCCGCATGCCCATTTTAGGGTGGGCGACATTGAGATGCTCCCCATGGGCATCTCAATGCTCAATGTCATCAACATTGTGTCATCGCAGTGTACGGGTCAACATTACTATAGTGGAATAGAGTATCAGCTTTCGTCCTTCAAATTGGGTTTCCTAATTTGATTAACTACCGTAGTTCCTCATAGCTCATTTTATGAAGGGAATCAAAAAACGAGATAGAAAATTAATTACACTACTCCTATACTCTTAATTAAATGAACTTTACATAAGGGGAGCATGCGTTAGAACCAAATTTCCATGCCTTGGGCAATATACTTCACCAACACAACAAACTATTCTATCTAACGTCTAGCCTCCTCTCGAGCTCAGCTAACCTCTCACTAACACGAAGACTCAATCTTTCAGTATGTTATGCACACACTACTAAAGCATTACGAATTTCTGACTAACTATCACCCTTTAGAAGAACTATTGTGATCCCTTCCTCTCTCAAGCTCAGACCAATCCCGCTTGTCATCAAAGCTCACAAATAATTCCCCTATGGATAACAATATATGCCTCTATTAGTAAAGCCCCACTCTCGCACAATGGTTTACAATAGTCATGCGTTCGATATTCTAATCTAAATTTTACTAAATCAAATAATCAATTGAATTTTTTACTAGAAGATTAAAGGCATTAATCAAAGAAATACATAAATGAACAGCAGCAAGATAAGAAAAGTCCATAACATTAACAAAGTATAAAAACCATCACAATGCATTGGAAAATAGTATAATGTAGAGTCTCACTACTCAAATCCACAACACAAACAGAGCCACCCTAAAAAATATACAAATTGGAACTAAATTTACAAAGGGTAAAGAAAACTCCCAAAGATGTGTGCCGCACTCGTTTCCCTCATGTTGCTCGCAATCCCGAGACTTATATCGCTTTAGAGACTCCATGGGAAGCTCTACTTCTGAAAATTTGAGCTCCAAACTGTAGCTTCTTGTCTTCGAATGGCATCCGCCAAATCGCACAAGAAAAATGGCGTTTAAAATTGATTCTGCCTGTAGCATCGAGATTCTAGGGACAACGTCTCGATGCTAGTCTTCACTAACTAAAAATGCACACAACGACCTTATCTTTTATGGAGAACAACATATTGGTAGTGTTGAGATGCTTGAAGTAGCGTCTCAACCCTACTTCGCAAACAATGGGGTGCAGGCGTGCACGTGCGGCAACTAATTGGATTGAGATGCCTATGGTCGTCGTCTCAATGTTGTTGATGATAAAGTGTGTGATAGGATGAGGTGCGCGTGCATGCACGAGGCATGTAGCGGTGTCGAACGCCATTGCACGACATCTTAATACTTGCTGGCTGGCATGGAGGGCGTGCACGTCCCCTCCCTTCTGATGACTTTGGGAGTTGAGACGCCCATGGGCAGTGTCCTAATGCTACCTACTCCAACATTTGGATGCAGGTTCACTTCATTATCTTCTCTTCAACACTTGGGCATCTCAACGACCTAGCATAGCGTTGGAGTGCCACAGCCTCGGGTCAACATTTGTTTTGGACCCGTTTCTTTATTCCTCGCCTAAATTTACACTTCTTTGGCTCTTTTTTCAACCCGAACAGCTCTAAATTCATATTTTCATCAAAATAAGCTCGATACCTACAAATTAGCAGATAACCTAGTGAAAGCTTCGAAATTAAACAACAAAACTAGCTAAAATTGAACCTAAGGATATCACATTTTATGGGCTATCAACCTTGAAATTAGTAGTTTTGTGTTCTTAAAGTTTGCTCATGCTTTCATTTGTGAAATTTTATAGGAACAGAGCAATGGATGTGAAAATAGAACTTAGTAAAAGTAGTACTCCAGTAGCACATGATCTCTCTTTGGGACAAAGTTTAATAAATGTATTATAGCCACATGTTAATATAAATAAGATTCTCTAGTGCAACATAAATGGTCATGTTGAACCATTATACAGAATTCTTTACTATCAGGTTCTACTGTAGAGGTTTATTGTCCTAATACTAACACACACTTAGTTTATCATGTGCAAACTCGCTCAAAGAGTAACATTTTCAAACCAAAGCTGCGACACTGTTATGCCGCAAGTTCATGTCTACCAACCAAGGATTTGAACTCTATAAAACCTAGGAATATAAATGATATAATGAACTCAGTTCAATGCAAAATACTATGGAAGTTGAGATGAAAGCTCTTAGAGATAATAAACAAGACTCGTATACCCTAAAACACAAGCTATAATTTAGTAGGGTGCAAGTGAGTGTTCAAAGTCAAAAGAAATTCAAATGAAGCATTCACAAATATAAAGCACGCTAATTGGAAAAAGATTTTCACCAATTTCTAGTGCTGCATTTAAACAAACAAAAAAACTTTTTGTCTTATGGTCAAGTCTTCAACTATCCGAGTTATACTGCCTCTAGAACTCTAGTTGTAGCAAATGATTGGAACGTTCGGCAGCTAGACATTAACACGACCTTTCTCAATGGCCATTTAGAGGAAGTTATTTATATGCTACAACTTTATCATTTTGGTTATCAAGATAAATAAAATTATTTTTGTAAACTCAACAGACTTTATATAGTTTGGTACAAGGCCAATGGTATGAAAGGCTTAAGAGGGTATTGTTATGTTGGAATTTCAAGAATTCAAAGGAAGACAATTCATTATTCTACTCTACAATTGAAAGCACTAAAATCAATATTCTTATATATGCAGATCTCATTTTGGTAATAGGCATAAACCAAAACTAGCTATATCAGTTTATACTTGATGTTCACAAGGAGGTTTCTTTGAAGAATCTAAGAGAGCTCACATACTTTCATTACATGAAGGTGCTTAAAGACAAAACTAGGATGTACCTAAATCGGTGAAATATGTTTTGGTTTTGTTAGAAAGGATACAACTCTCTCAAGTGAAACCATGTCATACTCTTGTTGTGACTAGTCAGAAGTTGTGTACTAATATTGATGTGCTTAATAGAAATCAAACTCTATAGAGAACTGGAGTATGAACCTTCCAATATATCACATACAAAAGACTAGAAATTTCCTTCATTGTGAAAGTCAATATCTACAATGCCCACTTATTTACATTGGCAAGGCGTTACAAGAGTGTTACGTCATTGAAAAAGCTCGTTAGATCGTAGTCTTTATATTCCCAAAGGATGTCCATCTCTCTTTATTTGCACACATTGATGCTGATTGGACATGATGCTTGGATGTGATATGAAATCTATTGTTGGTTATTGTGTGTTTCTGGGAGATTCTCTTGTGTCTTGGTCATTAGAAAACAAACATGTGGTTTCTAGGTCGGAAAACATTCTAAAAAGTGTTATTTTAGTACCTAAGATCTAGTACTTTTGTGGGCTTTCAGGTGCACTTTAATAGTTTTATTGTTGAATTTATAGGAACTGAGCAGTGGGAAGCTAAAATATTGATTCACGGTAGTTGGTTGAAAAATGGGCAGAAGAAAAGAAAAATAACACAAGAAACGAACAAACGGGACAAAATAACATGGTGCCCAAGGGAGCAGCTTTGAGACGCTTCAAATGGGCGTCTCAACACCCAAAGGATGATAGCAACACGCGAGTGTGCCTACGTTCAAAGATGCGGCAGCGTTGAGACGCTACTCAATGCTGTCTTGCCCTTGCGCTCAACACCGCTAACCAGCGTGCACACGTTTAGCCTCTGCGGCCCTTGCCATCAGCATTTAGATGCCCTTCGATGCCATGGCTCAATGCTCACAAGTGCGTGCAGGCGCAAGCGCATGCATGTAATGACGGGCTTTCGTCTTAGAGCATTGTAGTGTATTTTGATGTTTTTAATGCTTTATTAAATATATGGACTTTTTAATATCCCGTGTAATTATTTTATGCTTTCATATGCTTAATGCTTTTAATATTCTGATTAAAGGATGAACCTGTTTGCATGATTTAAGTTTTAGCTTGAAAGACTAAGGCTTAAATTAGATCTCGATTGCATGACTGTAGTAGGCCAACGTGATATGCTGAGGTTTATTTTATAGAAGCATGTATTATTATCTCTAGTGGGTTTATTGTGAAGCGTGATGACATACGGGTTGCCCTAAGCTCGAGAAAGGATTGGATCACAATGGGTCCGCTAAGCGGTGAAAATCGGTGGGTAGTTCGTAATGCCTTGCTAGCTGTGTGGGTAATACACCAGGAGGTTGAGTCTGCATGTTTAGTAAGAGACTAGCTGAGCTCGAGGGAGGAAGCCGAACCTTAGTTAAACCCAACTTATAGTCGCATGGTGATTTAAAAGTCAGTTGTTAGTAAAGTTTAGCATCACAAACCATGTCAATTAGTGTTAAGCCATGCTCTCCTTATGTGTCCTCCACCTATCTAGGAGTAAGAGTAGTGTAACTTAGATTTCCTTTCAATAATGGATTTCCTAGATAAAATGAAGTGTGATTATCCGTGGTACTTAATCATACTAGAAACCCAATCTCGAGGACGACACTCGTACACTTAATTTCACTATACCAAAACTGACTCGTACACTGTGGTATTCACACACCGTGTGCTGGGACCAGTAACCATAAAGTTCAAGGAAGTATTATGATTCCCCTCCCCTTGATTTGAGTAGAGTTCTTTATCCTCAGCGATTCATGAAAAAAAATTTAGATGATCAATTTTTCAAGTTCTTAGACAGTTTTAAAACATTACATGTTAACCTTTCTTTTGCAAATGCCCTGGTGCAAATGCCGAACTACATCAATTTCGTGAAAGAAGTGTTGTCTAAGAAGAGGAAATTTAGGCAATTTGAGGAGGTGGATCTGATAGAGTAGTTCAGTGCCATAGTACAATTGAAGTTATCAGTGAAGCTTAAAGACCCTAGGAGTTTTACTATTCCTTGAACCATTGGTAGCTTAGAGATTAATCTCATGCCTCTGTCTGTTTTCAGGAAGTTGAACTTGGGGAACGTACAACCACCTACCATCTATCTACAACTAGTTGTTCGATCGGTAACATTCTCGAAAGGTACAGTAAAGGATCTATTAGTGAAGGTTGACAAGTTCATATTTCCTGCAGACTTCATAGTTTTAGACATGGAAGAGGACTCGAAGATGGGCATCATTTTGGGCAGACATTTTTGGTCATTGGAAGGGCCTTAATAGATGTCTAGCAAGGTAACCTAACCTTAAGAGTAAATGACGAAGGAGGTAAGCTTCGACATTTATCGAGCTCTTAAGAGGCCTACTGAGGTAAGTACAGGTTGTAAGTTTGATGCTGAGAATGGTGGTGATACAAATGTATATTTTGTGATCTCTGATATGCTTGATGAGGGGAAATGCATACTGAACCCCGCTTGTGGTAGTTTAGGTACTTTAAATGAGAACATGCATATGCCCCTTGTTGAGAAGTTTGTTTATAAGAATGTGTAGCCTTCTTTGACTATTGTTGATCATCTTGTTGAAAATTATTCCTTACATGCTGATAATGAGAAAATCTGTTTGAATGTTAAGCCTTCTAATTTAATGTTGAAACCCCTACTCGCGCGTTTTTGATATGTTTTTCTCGATTCTTCTACTCGTGTTATTATACCTACTTATATGAGTAGAGTAGAATAAAATATTTTTTTTGGATGCACTCTGTAGGGTAAAGAATGAGGGTGGGAAGGAGGCACAATGGATCCAGGACACGGTAGTGAAAGAATGAATAGTGGATATCCCATCTAGCTAGAGACGATAAACGAAGGGCTTCTTGGGAGGCAACCCAAGTGTTTTTGTTTTCTGCTTTTAGTTGTTGCTTGCCTAGCTCTCATGAATTTCGAACATCTCTCTCTCTTTTCTAGAAGCCATAGCACAATCATACTTAGTCCACACACCAATCATATAGTGAACCTTCCCATAGTCCAGGTCAGTACTGATTACTTTCCTTGCGTTGGCTTTTTGCATACATCGAGGACAATGCATGTTTTTACGTTTAGGGTGGGGGTGTCCTAAGTACTATGTGCTGATTGCTAGATTTATGATGTGTGCTGAGCTTTTGAGAATTGTTCCTGTTGATGTTTTGATGATGCTTGAAATTGTTGACAAATATTTTTCGATTTGATTGGATGTTATGATTGATTGTTTGCTTGTTGTGTGCTATAATGTAGAATTGTGATTCTTGCATGCTGAGGACTATGAATTTTCATGATTTGCTATGACATGTATGTGAGTTTAAATAGGGAGCTTAGTAGACATACTTCTAACGTGAGTTATGTTTGAAATCCTTATTTGAATTCCTTGTATTTTTTGAGCACGTAGTTCAACTATTTAGAGTCCTAAAGGTTTAAAGTGTCATTAATGTGGTTAGCCTTGAGATGCTTTAAAATGGGCTGGATATTGAAGAGTGAACTTCTAAGTTAAGTATCTTTTGCTGAAGACAGAAAAGAAAGTGTTGTGCTGAATAAAAAGTCTAAAGAGGTTACTCCACCTTTCCTTTTGTGCCTAAAAGCACTGAAGGAGATTGAGTATTGCCATAGGATAGACGGGATGGTCGTAGTTGGATACTCAGTGCCTAAGAAGTGGGAGTAAGCCAGAACGAAGGTAGCACGTCTTGACTATACTCATCCTTTAACAAGTAGGAAGGATTTGTTGTATTGCTCGTAGTTAGATACTCAGTGCCTAAGAAGTGGAGGTGAGCAAGAATAAAGGTGATACAACTTTCCCTTCTAACAAAAGGAAGAAAAAAAAGAGGGAAAAATTGAATGAAAAGAAAAAAAAAAAGAAAAAAAAAGGCAAGAGAAAGAAAGAAGAAAGTTACCTTAAATTAGAAACACTCACTTGAGATTAATTTTGTTCAAAAGTAGGGTCATCTTCGGAAAAACTTCATTAAATACCCTCTGGGCTTGTAGGGACTCGAATGCGATGAACGTGCACACACACGCATAAGGAAGGATAAGATTTGGCCTTCGACCTTATCTCTGATTGAAGGTTTCGAACGTCTCTTTTATTGTGTTCATTACATGTCACTATGCATTGAGTTACGAATCTTAATTATACAAGCATTAAAGTTCAATTATATGTCTAAATTTTATTTGTGCTCAATACTAGCAAAACTATAAATTTTGGCAGTTGATACAACTCTAAAAAGTGCTATTTTAGTACCTAAATTCTAGTAGTTTTGTTGGCTTTCAGTTGTACTTTGATGCTTTTATTATTGAATTTGTAGGAACCAAGCAGTGAGAGGCTAAAATAGGGATCTGGGGCCGTTCAGGTTGAAAATTAGTCCCACGAAGAGAAAGATCGGATAAGCAACGAAGAAATGGGGAACATCACATTTTGACCTGTGAGACATCGCAAATGGGCGTCTGAATGCCCAAAGGGTGACCACAACGCGGGCGCATGCCAGCTACAAAGATGCGGCATCATTGAGACACCGTTCAACGCTGCCCAACCCTTGTGCTCAATGTCGTTAACCAGCGTGCGCACGTTTAGCCCAGACGACCCTTGTAGTCAACATTTAGATGCCCTTCGACGCCACCGCTCAATGCTCACAAGTGTGTGCATGCACGGGAGTAAGAATGCCACAAGCACGAAGCCTAACAACGTTGAGACGGTGCTGAACGTCATGCCCAATGCCATAAGTCACACGCGCAGGCCAACGCATGTGCCTCCAGCCATGTGCAAAGTCTCGTCAAGACGCTACGATGAATATTTTGCCCTAAATTTTATTTCCACATGCCACACATTGTTTTATTAAATGGCAGCGTCGAGGCGCTGTCCTCTAGCGTCTTAACGCTGCTGCAGTTTTAGGGTATTGGTCATAATGAACTCTTAGAATTGTTGATTGTCTTGTGGAATACAACTTTATTAGCATTTTTTTTCTATTTTCTAGCAATAAATTCACTGCATTCAACTGGCCAGTGAGTGTTTGTATGTTGTTTTTATTATCTTGAACGAGAGAGGGGTTGTGATTTTAGACTAAGGAATTTAGACGTATGTTTTTCTACGCATGAGAGTGATAGGAGAGTTTGCAAGGTCTGTGATTGGTAACTTCTATGCCGCTTTTACATTCTTACTGCAGGACATCAAATAGGGAGTTAATTATGAGAGTTTGTGGACGTCGAGAGGGGGAAACCGAAGTCAATTAAACTTAGACTTAGAAAAAGTGTAATAAATTACATTCCGTGAGTTAATTAATTGTCTTAATGTTTTGTTCGCAATGCCAACACCTTAGAACCTCATTTCCCTTGATTAATTCATTGTTACCCAACTTCTTTATTGTTTTCTTTAATATTAGCATTGTTTCATGATAGCGGGTCCCCTAAATAAAATCGAAAAAATTAATCGATAACTAAAAAAATTAAAAATAACTATTCCCCATGGACGATAGTTGGTCTCTTGGGCCATTTTATTATTATGATTGATCCGTGCACTGGCGATGACACATTTTTTAGTGTGATCAAGGTCAAGCATTGAATCCTAATAATGCTTGTTAGCTAACACAACAGCTAAAATCAATTAGCTAATGTCCTTGCTAGAAGAAATCAGCTATTTCTCATTCCATGTTGCAATCATTTGGAGTGATAATATTAGTGCTCTCTCTCTTGCAGCAAATCTTGTTTTTCACTTCATGAGTAAATATGTTGAATTAGATGTTCGTTTTGTTGGAGATAAAGTAATGGCATATGAAATTGATGTTAGATACGTGCCCTTCAACGATCAACTTGCAAATGGACTCACAAAGGCTTTAGAACCTTCAAAGTTTAGTGACTTATGTTACAAACTAAGTGTCCGTCCTTCTCCCTTTCATTTGAATGGAAAAATTAAAACGATGTAACAAAAGGGTGGCGTTCTACTTAACAACTTTTAAAGGATAAATGACATCATTTATCTAAGAATGCAAAGTTAAGTTCCCTAGCATATATATATATTAGTTCAACAACATGTGGGAGTGAGAATTTTAACCAATGACCTTTTGGTCGAAGAGAGATATTTCATAACCAGTTGAGCTATGCTCGATTTAGCCCATGGCAATGTTTCACGTGTAGCTATAATGGTGTTATTTTTATTTTGCTTCCAGTTAGTTTTTTAAGCTCCCACTTACATTTGTAAGGGCTGTAACTTCACCATTATACCGCTTCTTTACACCATGTTCTTTGCTATGTGACTCTGTGAGGCTCTCTATATAAGTTTGTCCTATTCATTAATAAAATTAAGGTGAAAGTTTTCAAATTCTACGTAAAATTATCTCTATTTACTTAAATATCGAATTGGGATCATATTTTACAATATAAGCCAAATTAATAGCTTTATTTTTTATATAAATAATTACCGCCAACCCAAGAGGTAAATTTCAACATTGAGCTTGAACTAGGAACCAATCTCATATTCCAAAACCCCTTATAGAATGGCTTCAGCTAAGTTTAAGGAACTGAATACCCAAATCTAAGAATTACTAGACGAAGGGTTTATCGTCTCAGTGTCTCACCTTGAGGCAGGTCAGTACTGTTCATGAAGAAGAAAGACGGGTCAATGCAGTTGTGCATAGACTGTCGAGAGTTGAACAAAGTGACAGTGAAGAATAAGCACCATCTGCCACAAATTGATATCTCTTCGACCAAATTACAAGGAGCAGTTATCTTCTCCAAGGTCGATCTACGATCCAGTTATCATCAAATGAAGATAAGAGACAAAGACAATCCAAAACGACACTTAGATCTAAGTATGAAAATTATGAGTTCGTAGTCATGTCTTTTGGACTAACCAATATGCCTGTAGTGTTCATGGAGCTAATGAATAGGGTGTTCAAAGAGTTTCTAGACACCTTCGTGATTGTATTTATCAATGACATCTTGGTCTACTCTAAGTTTGATGTAGAACATGAAGAACACCTTAGGAAGGTTTTGACCAAACTAAGGGCTAACAAACTGTATCTCAAATTCTCTAAGTGTGAATTTTGGCTAAGTCGAGTGTATTTTCTTGGACATGCGGTATCCAAAGACAGCGTTTCAGTGGATCTAGCTAAGGTAGAAGCTGTGACCAATTGGTCTTGACCGACAAGTGTGAGCGAAGTTAGGAGTTTCTTAGGTTTAGCAGGCTACTATCGAAGATTTATGCATAACTTTTCTAGTATAGCCTCGCCCTTGACATAGTTGATGCGAAAGGACAATTGGTTGGTATGAGATGAAGAATTCGAGGTAAGCTTCCATGAACTTAAGTAGAGGTTGTTATCGCGCTGGTACTTACAGTACTGGAGGGCACCAATAATTTTGTAGTATACAGCGATGCCTCGTAGGGTGCATATTGATGCATCATGGCAAGGTCATCGCCTATGCTTTTAGCCAGTTAAAGAACTATGAACATAATTACCAACACATGACTTGGAGATTGCAGCAGTGGTGCATGCACTGAAAATTTGGAGACACTACCTTTATGGTGAGAAAATTCAGATCTTCACGAACCACAAGCGTCTGAAATACTTCTTCACTCAAAAGGAGTTGAACAGACAACGAAGGTGGCTCGAACTAGTAAAGGACTATGATTGCGAAATTTTGTACCACCCACGTAAGGCTAATATAGTAGCAGATGCCCTCAGTAGAAAAAATAGCACATAATTCGACGTTGATCACTACCCAAACCCAAATACAAAGAGACCTAGCAAAGACAGAGATAGCAGTGATAGTTGGTGAAATGACGACACAGTTTGCTTAGATGGCTTCCAGATCTAGCTTGAGATAACAAGTCATCTATGCCCAGCAGAGAGATCAATACTTAGTTAGAAAATTCGAGTAGTTTTAGTCTGAGTAGAACAAATAATTCATGATGTGTCTATACTTTTGGTTGCAGTTTCAAGGACGTTTATGCGTACCTTAAAAGGTTGGTCGTAAGAACGATCTGCTAACAAAAGCTCACAGCTCACCATTTTCCATACACCCAGGCAGTACTAAGATGTATGAGAACTTAAAGCAAATCTACTGGTGGCCTAACATGAAGAAAGATGTTGAAGACTTTCTAAGCAAATGTTTAGTTTGCTAACATGTGAAGGCGCCAAGACAAAAGCCAGTAGGACTATTGCAACCCTTAAACATGTCAAAATGGAAGTGGAAATACATTTCCATGGATTTCATACCAGAGTTGCCTAAGACAGCCAATGATTATACCATAATTTTGGTTATAATTGATAGGTTTACTAAGTCAGCACATTTCTCTTTGGGAAATCTACTTATTCTGTGGAGTGGTGGCGCAATTGCACACGAAGAAGGTAGTCAGACTGCACAGGGTGCCCATTTCCATTGTCTCTAATAGAGATCCTTGATTCACCTCCACCTTTTGGTAAAACTAACAAAAGGTTGCAAAGACACCATTAAATTTCAGTACTTCCTTTCACTCACAGACAAATGGTCAAACAAGAACGTTTGAACCAAAATTT
>JAOANK020599750.1:0-11950 GCA_026257165.2 Telfairia occidentalis
ACTAGATCAACCTTTAAAAGGTGTTTTGACACTAACACACTACCGTCCTTAACTCGCTCACTAGCCACTAACACTACGTCTGCCGGGGTGGAAACCGACATTACAAAACCTAGAGGTTTGAGTGCTAATCTAGGCTATTTTACAAAACTAGTGGAAATGAAAGAATGTGATGAACCAGAATCAAATACTACGAAAGCGAAGTGACCCAAGATGGGCAAGGTACCTGTCACAACAGCGTTGGAGTTATCAGCTTCTTGGCGAGTGGTGGCGAAGTTTCTACCTTGCTGACAATTATCCTGTCCTTGGTTAGCAGCCTGAACTGTGTTTTCGCTGGTGTTCTTAGGGCAGTTTACCGATATGTGGCCTTCCTGGTGACACTTGTAGCAAACCCTACCACAACGCCCTCAATGATGCTTCCTGCACTGTCTACAGTATGGTCGATCTTGATTATGACCCTGTTGTCCTTGACCCTGGTTCTAGTTAGGCCCAACAAAGCCACGCTGGAAACGTTGAGGATGGTTATGTGCCAGTGCATCATACTTCCTTTTCTGCCCCGAACTGAATCCTGGCGCTGCAACTACTTGAGAACTGCCCGCCCTAGTGTCACTTGTGTCTGCACTGTGGTGGCCTTAGAATCAATCAGGGAGGCTGCCTTCAAGGCTGATGCATAATCTTGTGCGCAGCAGGCCGTTACTATGCCTCGAACTCCATCTTAAAGCCTCATGATGAAACACTCTATCTTCTTGGCATCAGTGTCTACGAAGTTTGGAGCGTACTGTGATAGCCTGGTGAACTCGTGTTCATATTCCTCCACGGTCTGATTGCCCTGCCTCAGACTCAGAACACTGCCTTCCTTTCAAAGTGTGCCGCGACTAGGTAGTATTGTAGGGAAAATGCTACCTTGAACTGGGCCTATGTGGCTGGTGAAGCGCCAAAGGTGCGCTCAGTGGATTCCCACCAAAGTAACGCGTTGTCTCGTAGTATGAAGACGACACATTGAACCTTTTGCTCTTCGGGGTAGTTCATGTATCGAAAGACAGTCTTGATGGAGGACAGCTAGGACTCCGCCTTGGTAGGGTCGACTGCCACTCCGTTGAAGGTTTGAAGGTCGTACTTCTTAAAGTCCCTCAAGGATCTAGCCTGGGTCGACATCCCTCCATGACTCTGGAAGAACTGCAGCATCTGAATGCTCACTGTGGCGTGTACTATGGCTTATACGAACTCTATCGTCAAAGGCTCTGTTGTAGGGGGAATCGGCTGACCTGCTAGTTGCTCGTTGGATTGTTCCTCCGGCTGCACCTCTGGTTGATCCTCGGGGACTATAAGGGGTGGATTAGTCCCACCACGACCCCTGCCCCTACCATCGTTGACCAGTTCCTCTTCCACGAGGAGGCATGATCTAAAAACTAACCCAAATCAGCCTATCTATCACATAAGTACTGTACAAGGCTTATCACAAGGCACATGCAATTTCAGGACAATTTCTTAACATAATTCTATTCTTATCTTAAAATAGAAGCATACCTGGTGGTGACGAGGTGTTTGCTACATGACCATGGTGACACACTAGTGCTTACGATGTAAGCGGTCTACAGAATCGTATTTGCTATGATATCATCTGTAACAACCCGACTTCTAAACATACTTTACCTAGGGCTATCACTAGCATGCATGCTGGATAAAATAAAAGAAATTACTTATTTAATAAGAAAACAACATATTAAGTACTTTCAAAATTCAATGAAACATACTAGGATCCCAGTTTTTAAGTTGCAAAAACTATGATAAGATAAAAAAATTTAAGTGAAAAACAAAATGCAACCCTGATCAATAGTTTTTAAAAAAAAAACTAGAACGTGAAACAATGTAAATAAAAAATGGCGAAAGATCAAAACTGGTGTCCATGGCCTATAGCATTTCACTCCTCGTCAGCCACCTAAGTAGGTCCTCATTACCTAAAAAAATTAAGGAAATGAAATGTTTAGTATAAAAAAAATGTACTCAGTAAGTAACTCCAACCCTTGGGGTCGGACATGCAAACACATATGGTCATGCAACTCATGTGGGACCTACTTTCTATTTCTCACAGAAGTATACCATCTCGAGGCACTTCAAGGACACAAGAGCACAAAGCACAAAATGTATCTCAAGCGGTTCTCTGTCCAACACTAAGCAAAGATAGGATATCCCATAGAGGCACAAGGTCCTCTGTTCAGCACTAAGCAAAGACATTCTAT
This sequence comes from Telfairia occidentalis, assembly GCA_026257165.2. Taxonomy (NCBI): domain Eukaryota; kingdom Viridiplantae; phylum Streptophyta; class Magnoliopsida; order Cucurbitales; family Cucurbitaceae; genus Telfairia; species Telfairia occidentalis. Next base: position 2,238 of record JAOANK020599750.1, read on the forward strand.
TTCACAGAGACACCCCAACACATAGCAGCAGAAAGCGGAGAATACATTCAAGGAGGTCCTCACACACAACACTAAGCAGATATGGTATAACTTCTAACTCATGAACATGCAACATAGAATATAACTATGCACAGGTCCCAAACACATATCATATAATCTAAAGCCTCAAGACATCCAATATACAATATTTCAATAATGCCCATGGCATCCACAAATCACATAACAACTATGTACTCATCATGCTTATCTTACTAGCACACTATCATGCTCAATTCACAACTACATAAGGTAAGCATGGTTGATACATACAACATACAAATCAAACAAGTTACCAACCTAGTCTTATGGTTTATCCAGGAGCGAAGTCACTTGCCTCAAATCTCGGGAAAAACAGCAAGTGAAGCCAAGGAAGATCAATAATAGATTCTTTAAGCAACCTAAGTCAAAAATACCAAAAATATCCTTATTAGTCCTAAATTCCAATTAATTAAACAACTAAAAAAAAAAAAAGAATTTGGGTTGCGAGAGGCAAATGACACTGGGAAGACACTACTGTTTCTGGACCGACTACAGCCCATGCGCCGCTACAGCTGTCTGGCGAGTGCTTCCCACGTGCTACCTCGAATTGGCGAACATGGACCAATTTTGGAATCTACTCACCATCACGAGTTCAACGCCACTGGAATCACCCCGAAAGGACAGCTGATGCGCCTCCATGCGCAGCCCGAAGCTTAGGTCGTGTGTCACACGTGCCGCCGCCTGTCCTCTTTTCTGCCGCGCATGAGCTTCCACTGCAGCTCCAATCATGATTCTGATTTCACCAACGTGTAGATCTCTACCTCCTGGTGCTTTTCGACCCTTCATTTGCCAAAATCGTCCTTCCGAAAACTGAGAAAGAGGGGAAAATATGGTTAAAATGGAAAAAAAATCAAGAATTCAGGGAGTTTGAGAACTCTGATGGCTTACCTGTTCTGTTTACGGTATGAGGAAGTGATGAGGAGGTTGTCCCCAAAATTTGGGCCAAAACGGAGCTACAGAAGTTGCTGAAATAAAAAAGGAAGAGGGAAAACGCCTTGCCTTCGCCGCCACCGACCCCAATCACCGATCAGCTTCTGCCGCCACCTGCTACTGCCTTCTGGGAGATTGGTGCACATGAGGGAAGAAGGTTTGATTGAGAGGAAGAAAATTTTCGAGGGGAACAAGGAAGTTGGTGTGAAAGGGAGAAGAATGGGGGAGATTTTGGGATGACCTTTTTTTTTTGGAATAGGAAGAGGGTGTTAGTGGCCGGGGTCCCTAATGATACATTTATAGGGTTCACCTTAACCCTAAACCCTAATCGTAAGTCCTCTAATTATGAGAATGTCATCACTAAATTTTTTTCTAATTTTTCAAAAATAAAAATCTCCTTTTTAAACCATTAAATTCTTATTTACTAATTCCTCCTCTAATTATCATAAAATAAAAATACAAAAATTTAGTCCCTTAATTACATAATTCAACAACTCATAACATGAATTAATAAAAAAAATTAAGGGACGTTACAAAATCCCTTAGTTACGGTTGATTTTAGATAATCTCCTCACCAATTTATTTTTTAGAAATACAACCTTATAAATGCATTTGAATATCATAATATTTTTTAGAAATTTAAATTAAGTTTATTTAGATATGGGAACAAAATTTAATTTAGTTTAACAATTTCCTTTTCCAAATTTATAACAATTTCATTTCATTTATTCTAGATTTTCAGAGTTACCCAATTATCAAATATTACAAACATCTCGGTTATTATATTGTGTTTAACCATCTAGGTTATATTTTACTTTACATTTTTATGATTTTTAAGTATGTTGGATTCTCATATTTTTGCTCTAGCCAATTTTACAATTATGATTTATGTCTTCTTTTTTTTTTTTTTTTTTTGAGATTTTAGATAAAAATAATTATAACATAGATTTTTGTCAAATTATAATTTACATTATAAAAACTTTTTTTTTACCTTATTTGATAGATTTGAACAATTTCAAAGATAAGGTTTCTGTCAAATTAATATATTTTAAAATATCCACGTATAGATAAGGTTTCTACTACAAATAAGGTGAATTTCCATATTGGTGGTTTTTTAACAAAATTCCATAATTATTGTTGATTTGATTTAAATGGTCTCTATAAAGGATTATTTCTTCCACTGTTTCAAAAAAAAAAAACAGATTCATTATTGTGGCTATTTGGGTTTAGGTTGAAATGTGTGGAAAATGAATAATTAAAAAAAAATAGTTTTCCTTAATTAACGCAACTTTAATGATGTAAAATAAAATGAAATTTAATTTAAGAATGACATCCTTGTAAATGGTTTTGAATGTTAAATTTGTTTTCTAACATTTGAAATTTATTAAAATGATAAATTCATGTTCATCCTAGGTAAATTTCATAGTATCCCAATTTAGGAATCTAATTTAATAATGTGAAATAGAATCTAATTTAGGAATGATAGTCTTTATTATTATTATTATTATTAGTAATGGAATGACAGTCTGTTTTGGAAAATTTGAAATATCCCTTTTTTATATTTGGTAACAACATTTTAATTTAGTTTTGCAAATTTCATTTTCCAAGTTAATAAACAGTTTCATATAGTTTATTATGAATTTTCAAAATGACTCAATGATCAAATAACACCAATATTTTTCACTAAAAATAAATTAAAAAATAACATCAATATCTAGGTTCTTACTGTAAATTTTAACAATCTACATTGTATTTTACTTTACATTTTTATTAATTTGAATTTGTTGAACTCTTATATTTACACCACACTATTTTTTTTATTAGGGCCCACGTGGATACTTATTTGATTTAAACCTCACATTTGAAATAGCTCAATTTCATCGAAGTCTAAGTAGATTTGATATTATCATACGCCAACTTTTTATATGCTCTGGCCAAATTTACAGTTATGATTCATGATTTATGTATTTGAAGTTTTGATATGATATAGACAAGAATAATAGTAAAAGTATAATGTTAGAGTTTCTGTCAGATTGTATAACTTATATTATTAAAAGACATTTTTTAATACCTTTATTTAAGTGATTTAGACAATTAATTCAATGTCCTATTTTATTAAATTTTTTCAAAATCTAACACATTTAATTAGGGTTTCTTGCACATATAAAGTGATTTTATAACAAAATTCTTAAAGATAGAGTTAATTTTAGATAAATGGTCACTTTAAAGGAATTTTATTTATTCAAATTTTGAAAGGGAAAAAAAAAATTCATAATTCTGGTTTCTTACCGTTTAAGGTGAGATGGGTGTAAAATAGAAAATCTGTAAGATTAGTCTTCCTTCATTACTTCAATATATTTTAATAATGTAACAAATATAATTAAATTTAGAAAATACAAGTTTATAAATGCATTTGTGTAACACCCATAAAAAAAAAAGGCTTGATGGCATTTTTGAAATTAAGCCAAAGGAGTTAGGATTAGGGTTCCCAAGTGCATCCTATCTAAGGATAAGTTAGGCCCTAACCCTCCTCAGTTTTGTTTTTGTCCAAAAGAAAGAAGAAAAAAAAAATCGATTCTTTTAGATCTCTTCTCCCACTCTCGATTTCTTCCTCTCTTCCTCTCAGATTTTCTATCCCTTGGCAACATTGTCCAACAGCATCGAATCCAGAATTCAACTGTCCAGATCTAGTTGGTGTGCACGGGATCGCCAGCAAAACGTTTGGTAAGTATTCTCGCATTTTGGAGTCTTTTCTCATCGTTTCTTGGCAAACCAAGTGATCTTTCTTGATTTATGGTAGTGGGAGGCTAAGGTCTGTGTAGAACCTAAATTCTGAAAGGTAAGAATGTTTGATGCACATTTTTTTTGGGTTTTGTTCAGTAAGACATTAATTCTGTTTTCCCTCTTTTTCTGGCCAAAAAAGGTGAATTTTGAGTGCAACGAAAGGTAGAAAAGGACCAGATCTACACACTGATGAAAATGGGACGTCAATCGAAGCAACGAAGAGCCCTCATGCGCTGGAGAAAGATGCGGCCCGCAAGTGGCGCGTGAGCCACATGCGTAGGATTCAGGTCGCGCATGTGGGTGCGTGAGATGTCGGATTGGAGCATGGTCGATGGCGTTGGAACCATGGTGACCTGAAGTTTCAAGATCGGGGGCTCATATATCAGAATTCAGCGGCACGTGTGGCACCACGTGGGCTAGTTTTCCCTAAATAGTAAGCTCCTCTTAGTGTTTTGTCCTGTATGTAGCCTCGAAATGCGTCAAAAGATAGTTTTAAGATAAATTTCTAAGTGAATTTCGTGTTTGACCTTAGGTTGACGAAGCGTGCTTTGACCGATTCTTTAGGAAGCTTATAGGACTCGTTCGAGGTAAATGACTTCATTTACGGACCTGTAAGGGCTTAGGTTAGATGATGTATGCATACGTATATTCCATGTATATGTATCAAAGATAGATTGCAAGTAGGAAAATATGTCATGTATGATTCCATGATATGTGATGTGATATGTTTAAGTGATCCTACAATGTATTTAAGCATGCTTGGGAATTGTTTTCTGAATCATGACTGGTGATGTTTATTTTGATATGACATGCATGATATAGATGTTAAGGTTTCATGTCATATGCATGTGGGACCTTGCATGAACCATAGAACCATGAACCATATTTTATATGAGGGTGTCAACTACCTCCCACACCCAAAGGGTCGGTGCTGGGCGGGATCTCGACTATGCTGAATGGATGTCATCTAGCATCAGTTATAGTCAACTTCCTCATTTAAATAGAGGGCCCAACATTCGTATCCAAAGTGCGATGACACCATAGGTGGGGTAAGATGGTTGTTGCACACCAATATGATAAGTACAATATACTGTCAACCACTGAACGATAAGTCTCAAAAGATTTCATGATGAGGTTGCATGATTGTGTGTGTATGAGGTCTAACTCCGTAGGTGGGGTTGCTTACTGAGTATTTGTTAAAATACTCAACCTATGCTAAACCCTTTTTTTTCATGAAATGAATGTACTAGGAGTAGGTTTAGGCTATGATTTATTTTCAAACTTTTGCTTAGGCCTAAGACTTTTTGAATGTCCAGTAATTTCATGTCCTTAGAATCTAGTTTCATTTTCTATGTATCCTTTGAAGTTGTAGGGATCCCACCTTTTAAAATCCTTGAAACCATAGTTTGATTTCAAACTCTGTATTTGAATTGACTTTTAAAATTTAGTCTTTAAACATTCATGTATGCATGTAGTATTGATCCTAAGGTTAAGTTAACTCTGGTCGTTACAATTGGTATATGAGGGATTTTGTAGACTGCTTACATCATAAGCATAAGGGTGTCATAGATAAATCTCCACAGCCAAGTCGTAACCACCTCGTCACCACCAAGAACGTTAGTTGCTAATGAAAAGTTAATTTGCTAATCATGTGATAGTAACATTATTTACCTGGTAGTAACATTATCCACTTGGTAGTAATACTATTTACCTAGTAGTAACATTATTTACCTGGTAGTTAAAATGATTTTTCTTAAACATGTTGTGATATGTTGTACTGTTATTGTGAAACGCGTATGATTATGGATAGATAGTTGACTTAAGTTAGTAATTAGAAAATTCCACCTCAAGGATGTGGAGCGGGTAGACGTGGTCGTGGATGCGGTAGAGGAAGGGGTCGACGACCCCTTAGCCAACGACTTCTGCTAAACCCCAAGGACAACCTGAGGTTCAGCCGGAAGATCTACATCAAGAGCAGCAAGCTACTCCAACTGAGGCTCAGCTAGAAAATCCACCCCAAGTGCAGCCCGCTGCTCAGCAGGCGGCACAACCCTAGCCGACAGTGGCATCAATGTTGCTGGACACGCTACAGACCCTGGTGAATACGGTAGTGGGTACTGCAATTGATAGAGACTATCAGAACGGAGAGGTGCGTCGATTCGGGCCCACTATCTGAAAGACTTCAAGAAGTACGATCTCGAAATGTTTGATGGAGTGTCTGTGGATCCTACGGTTGTTGAGTCATGATTATCCTCAATGGAAACTATATTTCGATATATGGACTGCCCGGACGACCAGAAGGTTCACTAAGCAACATTTATACTAAGGAGGGATGCTTTCTTATGGTGGGAGTCCGTAGAACGTTCGATTGGTGTACAAAAAGGTTCAGTCACCTGGTTACAGTTCAAGCAAGCCTTCTTCCGTCAGTATTATTCCGCCATTGAAAGGTATACGAAGTAGGCGAAGTTCCTCAACCTAAAGCAAGAAGATCGTACTGAAGAAGAGTATGATCGTGAATTCACGAGGCTGATGAAGTTTGCTCCTGAGTTGGCAGATACAGCGGCTAAGAAGGCGGAAAGGTTTATCATGGGCCTAAAGGACACAATCCAAGGCTCTGTTGCAGCCCACAATCTAACTGACTACGTTGTAGCTTTGAGGGTTGCTTCCCTGATCGACTACCGACCGACGAGGGTGACCCCAGCTCCGATAGTACCAAATGCCCCTACAAGACAGAAGATGAAGTTTGAACAGAGTCAGTCTACTTCACAACTATATCGTTATCCAACCAGGATGAATCAAAACTTAGGCCAGGGACAACAGGGCAATAAACAGCCAAACCCTAGTCCTATCAAGCCATTGTGCAGGAGTTGTGGCAAGAAGCACCATGATCGTTGTATGGCCGGGACGAAAGTATGCTTTAGGTGCAACAAAGAGGGGCACATTGTTGCGAACTGCCCAAGGAATGATACCACTAGTTCAAGATCAGCTGGAACCTCGAGCCAAGCTGACATGCAGAAGGGTAAAGTGTTTGCAATCACTCAACAGTAGGCGACAAACTCTAATACGGTGACAGGTACCTTACTCGTATTAGATCATTATGCATTTGTACTATTTGATTCTGATTCTACTCTTTCGTTTATCCCTAGATCATTTGTAAATAAAATGAGGTTAGACTTAGAACCATTAGGTCATGTAATGTCAGTAAATGCTTGTAAGACTTTAGTGTCAGGACATTTGTTAGATGTGACACCAATAGTCCTAGACATGTTTGATTTTGATGTAATACTTGGGATAGATTGGTTGTCTACAAACCACGCCATCATTGACTGTTTCAAGAAAGAAGTAGTTTTTAATCCTCCTAGTGAGGCGAGCTTCAAGTTTCGAGGGTATCAACCTAAGAAAGCTCCCGAAGTAATCTCGGCACTAAAGGAAAGAAGGATGGTGGACCACGGTGCGCATTGCTGGTTGATTAATGTAGTGGACACTACCAGTGTTGAGGTTTCAGTGACCTCAGTACCTATCGTGAAAGAATTTGCAGATGTGTTTTCTGATGATCTTTCAGGCTTACCACCAGCTCGTGAGGTAGACTTTAGAATTGAATTGGTACTAGGGACGACTCCTATCTCTAAGGCTCTGTACAAAATGGCCCCAGCAGAATTGAAAGAACTCAAGACTCAGATTCAAGAGCTTTTGGATAAGGGATTTATACGCCCTAGTGTATCTCCATGGGGCGCACTGGTTTTGTTCGTGAAGAAAAAGGACGGTTCAATGAGGCTGTCCATTGACTACCGAGAGCTGAATAAAGTGACGATGAGAAACAAGCATCCCTTGCCTCGAATAGATGATTTGTTTGATCAGTTGCAAGGGGCTACAGTTTTCTCCAAGATCGACTTGAGGTCAAAATATCACCAGTTGAGGATCAAAGAGGAAGATATCCCCAAGACGACGTTCAGGTCTAGGTATGGGCACTACGAATTCATTGTAATGTCTTTTGGCCTAACCAACGCACCAACAGTATTTATGGAATTGATGAATCACGTATTCAAGGAGTTCTTGGATACCCTTATGATTGTATTCATCGATGACATTTTGGTGTACTTCAAGACAGAGGCAAAGCATGAAGAACATCTTAGAAAAGTCTTGACCACACTACCGACTCATAGGTTACATGCCAAGTTCTCCAAGTGTGAAACAGTTGTCTTTCTTAGGACATGTTGTGTCAAAGGATGGAGTGTCTATAGATCCAGCTAAGGTAGAAGCAGTGACCTAGCGGCCTCACCAACTATAGTTAAAGAGGTGCGAAGCTTTTTAGGGCTGGCTGGTTATTATCGTTAGTTTGTGCAAGATTTCTCCAGTATTGCCACTCTTTTGACCCAGTTAACTTGGAAGGGGAACAGATTTGTGTGGAGTGATGACTGCGAATCGAGTTTCCGGAAACTCAAGGAGAGCTTAGTCACCACACCAGTGTTAACAGTACCTAAAGGAACAAAGGATTTTGTGATTTACAGTGATGCGTCCAAGATGGAGCTTGGTTTTGTTTTGATGCAGCGAGGCAAGGTGATAGCCTATGCTTCACTACAGCTGAAAGATTATGAACGTAACTACCCTACGCATGATCTTGAATTAGCTGCCATGGTTTTTGCTCTAAAGATTTGGAGGCATTACTTGTACGGCGAAAGAATACAGATCTTTACCAACCATAAGAGTACTTTTTCACGCAGAAGGAACTTAACATGAGGCAGCATAGGTGGTTGGAGTTGGTAAAATATTATGACTGTGAGATCTAGTACCATTCGAGTAAAGCTAATGTAGTGGCTGATGCTCTAAGTAGGAAGACAGTACATACGTCATCTCTTATTACAGTACAGCTACAGATATGTAAAGACCTTGAGCGCAGAGAGATAGCAGTGTCTATGGGTGAGGTTACCTCACTTGAGGCTCAGATGACTGTGTCGTCGAGTTTAAGGTAGAGGATTATTAATGCTCAACATGAGGATCCTGACCTAATTGAAAAGTTTGGTAAAGTAAGGTCAGATCAGGCAGAAGAATTCTCAATGTCTTCGGACTTTGGATTACTTTTCAAAGGACGTTTGTGTGTACCACAAGAGGTTACTCTCAGAAGTGAGATATTGGTAGAGGCTCGTAATTCCCCATTCTCGATACATCCTGGTAGTACAAAGATGTACCAGGACCTAAAGCTACATTATTGATGGAATAACATGAAGAGGCATGTGATAGAGTTCGTCAGTAAGTGTCTAGTGTGCCAACAGGTGAAGGTACCAAGGCAAAGACCAACAAGGCTGTTGCAACTCTTGAGCGTGCCTAAATGAAAATGGGAGCACATTTTCATGGATTTCGTTGCTGGGCTACCCAGAACAGCAAAGGGTTATACGATGATTTGGGTCCTTATTGATAGGTTGACTAAATCAGCTCGCTTCCTTTCAAGGAATGTCACTTACTCTGTTGATAGGTGGGTGCAACTATATTTGGAAGAGATTGTTAGATTGCATGGAGTGTCTGTGTCTATTGTCTCGGACAGAGATCCTCGTTTTACATCTACTTTCTAGCAGAGTCTACAGAAAGCTTTAGGCACACAGTTGGACTTCAGGGCATTCCACCCTCAGACAGATGGTCAAACAGAGCATTTGAATCAAACCTTGGAAGATATGTCACAAGCATGTGTCTTAGATTTCTGATGCGTGCAAAACTCCTTGCAAGCAATTTGCCAAGCAAGTCTCCACGATCAAGGCACCAAAGTGAACTCAATTATTCTCACCATAACTTTAGTGGAACTCGATGCTAGGAACTCCTTGGTTAAGCGAACCCCTAAAGACTTAAAGTCACCAAAATCCGAAGTTAGTGAAAACCAACCCAAAGGAAATGATAGGAACGGTTTACCTTTGAAGGAATGGTCAAGGCCA
>JAOANK020599856.1:0-11950 GCA_026257165.2 Telfairia occidentalis
CAAATTTAGGATTACGATTTATGGAAAACTCTATAAATATGCATGTTAGGAGACCCTAACCACCAAGCCTTTTCTTTTCAAAAGAAATTCTTTCCTTCTCCTTTCTCCTCTCCCTTTCATGCCAACCTTTTCATGCCAATCTCCAAGGATTTATTAGCCTTCTTAAAAAACTAGGTAGGTGGCTTCACTCTTGGATAAGCCTTCGGGCTGAGGTTAGACAAATTGTTTGATGTTTGTGATGTAATGCTTATGTTTGCAATTGATGATATTCGAGCATGTGATAATATGGTTATTGTGCATGATGTGATGTGTTATTGAGTTTAATGGGCATCTTATGTTTATGTGGGTAATGGATGCATTGGTTGTATGTGGATTATGCATGCTAAGGGTATAATGGGAATATTGTAAACTGGATGCTGAGCATCGGCTAAATAATATTGTTGGGACTTTTCTTAATAGAGTTTATGTATGTTGCATGTTCATATATGAGTCACCATCTCTGTTGAACTGTATATTGAGAACCTCTAAGAGATACATTCTCTACTGTGTGATTATTTGAGGATCCTCCATGAGATTTTGTGTCTCTGCTTAGTGATATTGAGGACCTCTATGAAGTGCATTCTCGACTTAGTGATATTGAGGTTTCTCCATGAGACTATGTGTCTCTGTTGAGTTTTATATTGAGGGTCTCCATGATACCATGTCTCTATTGTGTGATTGTTTGAGGACCCTCCATGAGATGGTATATTCCTGTAAAAAGTAGGTCCCACATGAGTTGCATGATTGTGTGTGCTTGCATGTCTGACCCCAGGGGTCGGCGTCACTAACCTATTATTATTTATTTATTTTAGATAACAGGGAGGGCCGCCATGGTGGATGACGAGGAGAGTTGCTTAAAGGCCTTGGTCACACATTGCAGTCTTCAGCATGTGTCCACGTTAGGAGTTGCATAGTTATTTTTCAATGTTGAATTAAATGTTGTACTTTTGAATTGTGTTTAGTTCCCTTTCGTTTGAAATTTGGGATCCCAACTATTTTCATCGAACTATTTGAACTTAATTAGTTATGCATTTATGGAAATTTGATTTCAAGTTTTGAAAAATCCTTTTAAAAACTTTTTATTTAAGACCATATATACTACTAGCAACCCTAGGGGTCTAAGTCTAGAAGTCGGGTCATTACACTTCTGGTGTTCAGGCTCCTCCAACATTCTACCACTCCTCAATGTTATGGCATTACATTGCTCCTTCGGGTTTACCTTGGCATTGCTCGAGAATTTGCCTTTCTGCATGGTATTAAGAGTCGTGGCAATCTAGCCAATCTCAATCTCCAGTTCTTAAGTGCCTTTTCTTAGTTGTCCACCTTGTTCTCCAAGTTGGAAGTTCGGTTCCTAGACTTTGTGATAAATGTAGCTAACATATCCTCTAAAAATGATTTTCTCTAAGGTGGCTACTGTGAGGTAGAAGCAAGACCTGGGGGTTTAAAACATTATTATTATCGTAAGAAAAATTTTCATGGTTTCGAATACCTAGATAATAATGGGTGGGTAGCGGGATCTATTGGACTCCAAATTTGTTCTACTGGGCTCCTTGTCATAGTTTTATTCACGTAGTTGACTTGCTCCAACTGAAGGTTTTCCAAATAAGATACAAATGACATGTTGCCATAAATGCAATCAATTGAGGCTTTTCTTGCATAGTCAGATTATTCAAGGCGTTAGTCAATATAGCCACTTGTGCCTTAAGAGCACTTACCTCATCAACATTATGAAGTCCAAGGGCTCAAGCAGCTGATGTCTCTACAGGCCAGTGGTAGCTTGTGGCAGCCATATCCTCAAGTATTGTATGAGCCACCTTTGCAGTGCTTGAAAATAGCAACCAACCTGCAACTACATCCAAAATGGATTTTGTAGCATTGGTTAAACCATCATAGAAAAACTGGATTTGAAGCGAGTTAGGAACACTGTTTTGAGGGCACTTGTATAAGAGTCTTTAAAACACTCCCATGCCTCGAATAGCTACTCTGTCTCATGTTGCCTAAAGGCACTAATTTCATATTTGAGCTTCTGAGTTTTCACTAATGGGAAATATTTGTTCAAAAATGCTTGAGCCAACTCGTCCCATGTGTTTATGCTCCCAGTAGGTAGTGTCTCTAGCCAATCCTTCGCACAATCCTATACAGAGAAAGGAAATAAGCGTAAGCGAATGGAATCATATGAAACACCACTTGCCTTACTGTAGATTTCCAAGAATGATCATATATGTTTGTGAGGTTCTTCAGTGGACTGTCCTCTAAAGGCATTTTATCGAGCCATCTGGATCAATCTTGGCTTAAGCTCGAAACTGAGGGCTGGAAATAATCTCTAATCAACCGCGCAACTCCCTGTTGCTCGGACATGTTCACTGAGCCCTATTCTCTCTCAAATTCCTCCTAAAAGTTCTATCTATTTTTGAATTAAATGGAATAGGGCCAGCTTCTTTAGCCTGACGCATGCACTAATCACAAACAAAATAAAAACAAAAATAATATACACTCTAAAGTAAGACTGACAATGTTCTCTCAATATAAATGAAAATAAAAACACGGATCCCCAACAATGGCACTGAAAACGTGATCGCAACTCACTACGTTAATTCTAGTGCATGGATCAAATTGTAATATAAAACGGTCTAAGAGACCGAGTATCATCCTTTGAAAATCGAGTTATTATTCTACTTAATACCAAAATAATAGTTGTCAATGTTTATTTACGAAAACGAATCGTCGTGCAATAGATCTAATCTAGAAAGTGAATAAAATGAGAATGCTAAAAGGCACGTAAAGAGAGGAAAATCAAGAAGCAAATAGCTTTAGGGTGTTGGCGTTGTTAACAGTGCCATTAACTATCTAATTCAACTCGAGATATGCATTTAACTACCAATTTCCTAAGTTTAGGGAAAATCAAGAAACGAATATCTTTAGGGTGTTCCCCCTCTCGAGGTCCACCAACCCTCACTAAGAACTCCTTATTCGATCTCTCGCAATAAGAAGATAAAACATGGCATAAACGTAATCTATTACAGACCTCACATGTGCCCTTATCACTCTCGTGCATGAATAAACACATGTCTAAATCCTAATGTCTCCATCTACTACCCTCTCTCTCAAGCAAGACAGTAAAAACAATATTTAACTCAATCATAGCTAGATAATTGCATACTAAGGTGTTGGAATTTAGAAGGAAAATAGTAAAAATGCATTAACGAATCAAATCCAACAATTAGTTGTCCATAAAACATACCAGCATCCTAAAACTAAAATGGTTTACCTATAATACATCACAAAAATCAGTTCTAAACAGCTCATCACACCAGATTACAAAATATAAAAGAGAGAAAAGAAAACTTTTGGGCCTATTCGTCTCGTTTGTGGCTCTAAGTCGACGTCCGTGCTCGTGGTTATTGTCTCCAAACACTAGAAAAGTTTCAAAAGCACCCCAAGCATGAAAGCCCACTGAAATCTGAGTTTGCACCTCAAAAATCGCACTAAAAACGCCCTCAAATCGAACTCCCTAATTAATTTCTCGAAAACTACGTAAATAGCTTCAAACATTGCCCTAAGTGAAATGCCTAGGACATACAAATACGTAGTGTTGAGACACCATGATCTACTATCTCGATGCTACGCCAATACTTCATGGGCGCGTGCCTACTTGTGCTTACGGGGTTGAGTGGTGTCTCAACACCACCCATTCATATCTACCCGCGTGCTTGCATGTGCGCTGGCATGCCTTCTCCTTGCAGCGTCGAGACGCCAAGGCCTTTTTCACGTGCGTGCAAGTCTTTTCTCTTCCAATTTTGGGTGTCTCAATGCCTTAGCCTAGCGTTGAAATGCTGTGCTCTCAAGTTTTGGCTCTCTTTGACATATGTCCTTCATTCCTTAGTTGAGTTTGCTCTTATTAAGCTCGTTTTTCAACCCGAACAACACCAAATCTATATTTTCACCTTCAAATGATCGGTTGCTACAAATGCAATGAATAAAATATCAAAGTACACATGAAAGCCCACAAAACTACTAAATTTAAGGCCATAGAATAGTACTTTCTGAGTGCTATCAAAGCAATAATAGAAATATTAGAATATAAGTGAGAAAAATGAGAATTAGTTCTTGTTTCCATTACATAATCAAGACAAATATATTACTTAGTGCCTACGGTTGGATCAAACAAGCAAGGTGGATCATTTGTTATTGTTTGATAAAATAACAAAGAATGGAATTTCCCAAGATGTGTTTCATAATTTTCTTATTTTTCTAACAAACTTATGTTTACGTACTATATTGTCAACTTTTAAAAGTTTTTGCCTTTAATTTTGATGATTTGGACCTATTTGTTTCATTTTCTCTAATCTTAGATGATTATGTGTTTGTTTTATGGTTACAAGTAATGTATGACAATCATGAATTGTATTTATAAGCTAGACTGATACTCTTTGGTGTCAGCTTATTTTTCTAACTAACTATGGGCCAAGTACATTCATCAATTAGGTTTATAATATGCTATCTTACCTTCCAAATTGAACCTAGAAAGTCAAGAACCCTCTCCTCTTTTCTTTGACCTTTTTGGTTCTTGGCTATACTTTCACTCCTTTCCATCTCCCATGAGGAAAATAAAGGTTAGAATCTAGTTGGTATTTGGCAAATGCCTTGTATTTCATTTGAGTATTTGGACAAGGTAGGTAGATTTGAGCTTTTAATTGCCATGGTTATTTGATTATTTCCTGTGCAACAATATTTTTAATGATAAAATTTAAACGACATTGGCGATCATCTAGTGTTTGTTCGTCGACCTGCTTTTGTCTATGCAAAACCTGAAGTATGTCCATAATCAGTCTTTAATTTTACTAAAATAATCATGGAGAGAGTACTATTTAATTCTAAGTAGAAAAAGTTCAGGTTAGAGGGAAGATGTTTCATCTCCAACTGAGGTGGTTCGATGATTGATGGAGTTGCTAACTGAAAAGTCCTTTTAGTTAGCTCTAAATATTTAAACTTCTTTTATACTGAAAAATATGCTACAACGTCCTCAACAACATCTTTTGATTGCAGGCATTCTGGTAAGCATGATCTGATGGTGGGCACTTCCTTGTAAATCTTCTTTGGCGTTTATGCAACATCTTCTGCAACAATTGTATTCTTCCTTTGGTCTTCGTCCTTTTTCAATGACTCATTCTCTGCTAATTCCTCACCTTTATTCAAACATTTTGCTTGTTGCTCTTTCATTTGAGTGCTAAGTGTAGTTTCTGTTGTAGAAACATTTTCAGTTGTAGGAGGAATTTTTGTAGTGATTTCTGGCTTTTATCTTTAGTTCTTGGTATCTCCATACTACTTTGTAACATTTTTTTTAACTATTTTTTAGCTCATGAGCTAACGTTACTATCTGCACCTCTAAGTTTCTTAAAGATACTCTTGACTCTGGATAATAGCGTCGATTTTTTAATAAAATCCCTCAATAAATTTTCTAGAGTACTTAACTGTGCTGGAGGTTGTTGCAACATTCTTTGTTGACTAAAATCTTACTGCAGTGGTTGGAAAAATTCAGGAGGATATTGCGGTTTGTGGACAAATTCTAGAGGATATTATTGTTCGTAGAAAAATCTTGGAGGTGATTCTTAGTTGACTGGGTTGGGTATACTAAAATTTGTTTGTTCCTGTTGTTGTCCTTCCCATGACAAGTTCGAGTGTTAACTCCATCCAAGATTGAAAGTATTCTCATAAAGGTCACCACAATTATAACTTGATTGTTGCCCCCACATAACAAAGTGATGTTGGATTGACTAGGCAGTTCTCAAACATATGACTATCTCCATAATAACAACAACAACAACTAATATTCATCATTTGATAATAAGCATTCGATTGGTATAGGCCTCCCAAGTTCATTTGTTGCATGTTGAACATGGTAGAGATTTGAGCCCTTATTTCTAACAATGCATCTATTTGTAAAGCTCTTTGTTGTAGTGTTCATACACCAAGTGTTGCAATCACACAGAAATTGAATAAGTGTAAATAAAGCTCCAATTCACCAAAATAATCAAATTAAAATAAGTCAAAATTCAAAGTAATCATTGGCAATGACACCAAAAACTTGTTGCTTTCCAATGGTGAGGCTTAATTTTGCAATGATAACCACATAGATCGATGTGCAACTGTACACAGTCAGCAAAAAGTGATAAGTATTTATATCATCTCCATAGGGATTAGTAGTAGATTTTAACCTATCCGTACTTAATCTCTTAGTGAATTCAAATGTAACAAAAAGGAATGATTGATGATTTTTTCATAACTAATGTTGAATTAAATTAATGACAAAATAAAAAAAATGCTAGAGTAGTTGTAACGATAAGAATGAATGGGTTCAGATTAAGGTAATATGTTATTTTCTCTAATGTAGAATGTCGCAGCAGAAGAATTGTAGGATCAAATCACACAATAATAGTCTTCGGAATCCCTCCAAATTTTCCAATTATTTTAAGTTAATTTTCATTAACCTATATGAGTTCAACCTATTATTTTTATGCATTAGGTGAGTGATTATTCCTAACCTACTCACTTAGCTAGCAACTAACTTAATCTAGAGGCTAATAGGTTTTACAAGCAATCTACTACTCGTATTTTCTTCTGAAACTTAGAGAAGCTAGTTATGCATGTTCGCTAGGCAGACATAAACATTAAACAATTACAAACACTTATAAAATAATTCAATCCGACAAGCTTTTACTTCGAAACTAAATCAGTTTGACAACATCCCCCTTAATCCTCACCCAAAAATGATTAGTTCATGCTAAACAAAAATAAATGATAGCATCACATGAACAAAAATAGGAAATGAGTTCATGATGAAATGAAATAGTCAAGAATTGCATAAATCAGTTGCTCCAAGAAAACTATTGCAGAAATCGCTTTTAATGCTTCAGCCGTTAATGAAGTTTTTATCTTCTTCAAGCTCTTTCCTACGTGAATATAAAGAACAACAGCAATAATAGTAAACTTCTGCAAGGAAAAACACTAGAAAGCTAAAATCGAGAAATTGAACTTCAAATCGGAATCCCTTCAATTGACGACCATCTCTTCTATTTATAGGCTTTTCGTTGTGATTAGGAAACCTATTAGATCAAATCACCCACGTGACTCACATTTAACGATGGATTACTTTCGTAAAAGATAGATTTGTTTCAATAATTCAAATTTTCATTATTTTTGAGTGAATTATATCTATTCGTTTTGCTCCAGAATTGCTCTCTCAATTATTATGCTAAAATAATGCTCCATCAATTATCAGTTCAACAAAATACCCAAAATTAGTGGTAATTAACTGCAATTCTTCTCAACTATATTACAATGTTGTCTTAAATGGGATAATGCAACAATATAAAGGTTCTCAAAAGTCATATAAGTAAAACAAAGGTAAATCAAACAATTATTCCATGAATTAAAGGCAGTTTACTTAAATCATGAAATGAAATTTATCCTAAAAGACTCCTAATAACTCTCTTCTAGAGAGTTATCAATATCGTTCTGGTAGGAAAATGTGTGTTGTCTTTAAACTTGGTACTTTAGGTTCAATGTTAAAAATTAGTTATTGACATTATAAAGCAATGTATCCCATGTTATCTTTTTGGAGGCTAGTATGGTAAAAAAACAAACTGAAATATAAGTTTTATTCTAGCCTTTATAAGATATATTTAGTGACCAATTATAATGAAAACTTTGCATAAAATCTATCTTAGTTCCTCAAGTTGGAAGTGAAATTTAAACTTTTTTCCTCTGATCGTGTTAAATAACTAACTTTTTTTTTTTTGGCTAGTTTTTGGGTGTTGGGATTTTAATGACTTTTTAAATGTGTTGATTTATTGATTAAAATATGTTTCATGCTTTTTGTCTTTTAATTTCTAGCTGTTTATGACTCAAATTAATTGTCAATTAATTGTTTGGATGTTGCGGTATTATCTTACTCGATAGAGATGGTAGTAGATTAGACCGTGGAAATTAAACGTAGGCTCGTTTATGCATGAAAGTGATAAGAGAATGTGTGAAGTCCATGATGGGTTACCTTGCCACCTTTAAATTCTTATTGTGAGAGATCGAATAGGGAGTTAATTGTGAGAGTCGGTGGGCTTCGATAGGGGAAAACCCGAGTTAATCAACCTTAAACCTAGGCAATTTGGCAATAAAATGCATTACATAAGTAAATTGATCGTTTAACTATGTTGTTAAAATTACCGACACCCTAGAACCTTCATTCTCTTGATTATCCCACTGTTAGCATACCTCTTTATTATTTCTTCTATTGCTTAGAACTGTTGCATGACTTTCGTGTCGCTAGATAAAATTAAAAGAATAAATTAATAACTAAGAGAATTAAAAATATGATTATGAGAGGATGATAATCAGTCTCTAAGGTCGTTTTATATTACAATTTGACATGTGCATTTGCAGTAACGAGGAATCGACATATTTAATTTCCTTAATATTGAGGAGTTTGAGTAGGTTTTAATTTAGGCTGTATCTGTACGTGATTTTTCTTTTTTTTTTTGGTATTATTTTGGTGTATGCGATGTACTGGAGGCACTAATTTCGTTCCTTTTGACCAAGAGATTGAACAAACTTGTAGAAGGAATCTCAAAGAATAGAGAGTAGAGCTCGAGTCGATGTCCAAGCAAGAAGATGACCCGAGGGCAATCCGTGACTATTTTCAACATACGGTTCCTAATGCCCAGCTAGGGATCGTGCATGCATTGATTAATGTCGTGAACTTTGAACTTAAGTCCGGCCTTATCTAAATCGTTAGGGATTGGGCATTCAACCACATAAATCCATTTGAATGAACCTTGAAATCTGTGGTACAATGAAGTTAAATGGGGTATCCAATGATTCCATTCGCTTACGTCTTTTTCCATTTCTATTTAGGACAAAGTGAAGGATTGGTTGGAATCCTTACCAGCTAATAATATTATGACATGGGACGAGATTGCCCAAGCATTCCTTAATAAATTTTTTTCCCTCAGCTAAGACCTAAGTTAAGGAATGAGATTAGTAATTTTAGACAAGCTGACGACGAGCAGCTTTATGAGGCATGGAGAGATTTAAAGAGCTACTGCGAAAAAGCCCACACCCCGGCTATTCAAATTGGCTTCAAGTACAATATCTCTACAATGGGTTAGCTAGTACTACTAAGTCAATTGTGGATGCAGCTGCATGTGGGTTAATCTTTTCGAAGACAACTTAGGTGGCCCAAGCTTTGTTGGAGGACATGATAGCCACCAGTTACAATTGGTCATCATGGAGGTCCACTAAGAGAATTGTGGGGCTGTACGAGTTAAACGAGGAAAGCTCTCTCAAAGCCTAAATGACAATACTCACTAATGCTTTGAATAATCGTGTGATGTTAGGTAAGAGTCAATCGATTGCATCGATGGTAGCATGCAACTCTTACCCCTCCTAAGGAGAACCAGTAGCTTGAACAGGCAAATTACGCCAATCGGTCTTAAGGGACCCAGTTTGGAGGCCAACAGAATCCAATGCTGAATCACTACCATCTAGGTTTGCGTAATCATGAGAATTTCTCTTACGTTAACACTAAGAATGTTTTGCAAGGACTCTCTAGTTATGCATCGTCTTCACAGTAGTAATCTTATGATCCATCTTTGAAAGAGATGCTGAGAACGTTCATTAAAGAATCTTGGAAAAGAACAACGAGTCTGGAAAGTAGGATGGATAGCCAGGAGAAGGCCATGAAAAATTTGGAGGTTCAAGTTGGACAAATAGTCACTTTGCTTAGCACAATGCAAAAAGGTAAGTTCCTTAGCACCACTGAAGTTAATCCTAGGGAGCATTACAATACTATTATGTTAAGAAGTGGCAGGACCCTAGATGAAAATGAAAAATATGAGCTTGAGAAACTAGAGCCTGAGAAGAAGGTAAGTGAAAAGGCTGATGAGAAAAAAAAAAAAGGAAAAAAAGAAAGATGAAAATAAGATTGCTGAGGAGAAGAAGGACAAAGTGCAAACATGGAGTTCAGGGAAGTATTTTGATTCCCTTTCTATTGATTTGAGTAGAGTTCCTTATCCTCAGTGATTCATGAAAAAATATATAGATGATCAATTTACCAAATTGATAGACACTTTTAAGCGCTTATATACTAACATTCATTTTGCAGATGCCCTAGAGCAAATGCTAAACTACAACAAGTTCATGACGAAAGTGTTGCCTAAGAAGACAGGATTTGAGAAATTCAAGAGGGTGGATTTGACAGAGGAGTGTAGTGCCATACTACAAAAGAAACTACCTGAAAAACTTAAAGATCCAAGGAGTTTTACTATTCCCTGTACCATTGGTAGTTTAAAGATTAATCGTGCTTTATGTGATCTATGTGCATCTATTAATCTCATGCCTTTGTCTATTTTTTAAGAAATTGAACTTGGAGCACGTACAACCGACTACCATCCGTCTATAGCTCACTGATTGATCGGTAACATTTTCGAAAGGCATAATAGAGGATGTGTTACTAAAAGTTGGTAAGTTTATATTTCCTACAGACTTTGTTGTATTAGAAATAAAGGAAGACTCGAAGATGCCCATCATATTTGGAAGGTCGTTCTTGGTCACTTGAAGGGCCTTAATAGATGTCCAGCAAGGTAACTTGACTTTAAGGGTAAAATGATAAGAAGGTAAGCTTCAACATTTATCGAGCTCCTAAGAGCCCTTCTAAGGTAAGTACTTGTTGTCAACTAGATGCCGTAGAGAATGGTTGTGCTAAAACTTTAAATTTTGAGAATTCTGATATGTCTGATAAAGGAAAATGCATACTGGACCCTGCTTGTGGTAGTTTAGGTGCTTTAAATGAGAACATGCATGTGTCCCCTGCTAAGAAGTCTGTTTGTGAGAATAAGCATCTTGCTTTGAATGTTGTTGATCATCTTGCTTTTGAAAATATTTCTTTGCCTATTGCGAATGATGAAAAAGAATGTTTGAATGTTAAGCCTCCTGATATAAAGTTGAAATCTCTGCCTGCACATTTTAGATATGCATATTGTAATTCTTCTACCTATGTTGTTATACCTACTAGTGTTAGCAAGCTCGAAGAAAATATTTTTCTGAACATGTTGCACAGGATAAAGAATGTGTGTGGGAAGGAGACAAGGTAGATCCAAGACATAATGGTGAAAGAATGAGCATTTGATGACCCGTCTAACTAGAGACATTAAACCAAGCGTTTCTTGGGAAGCAACCCAACCATCTTTCCCTTCTTTTGTTGAGTGCGTTATTTTCTTTTAGTTTGTTGGTTGCCCAGCTCCCATGAATTTTGCACATATATTTCTCTTTTTTTAGAAGCCATAGCATAATCGTACACAGTTCATATATGAAGGAATCGAATTCCCAGTGGAAGCGATTGAACGCTTAATGAATTCAAGATGAATTTGGGAGGAAACATGCATTTGAAAAACATAAAATACAGAGAACAAGATTACCTTTGAAGACTTTTCTTCACGTAATTCTTCTGGATGATTTTACAACAACACGAATACCACCACTCGTACACACGCACTATTCTCGAGTATTCCAAAACAAGATAGGTGGTGGGATCGAATTTTGGTGAGGGAACAGAGGAACCTTGAATCAAAAATTTTGAGAGAGAGTTCTGTAAACTTCTCTTTTGTTTTTGCGTTCTCCTTTATTCTGTGTTCTCAACACAGAATAAATGAGAGAAGTGAGAGAGAGAGAGTGGGAGAGGAGTTATGTTAACTCCCCACATAAAAAAATACTTTTTTTTATTTAATAAAACAAAAATAATTCATTAATTATCTCATAATTAATTAACTATATAATATGCAAATTAATTACATTAAATGCATATCTCTCTCTTTTAACCTATGGTTTCAATATGAATCATATTCATATTAAATTATTAACC